>CABEEJ010011437.1:0-11039 GCA_901482245.1 Timema douglasi | reverse complement strand
TCCCCATTCAAGTGCTGCAGTGGAGCGGGTCTTTTCGTCAGTCAGCTTGATTAAAACTAAAACAAGAAATAAATTGGCAACGAAAACATTATGTGTGCTGTTGCACACCAAGAGGCTATATTCAAATTCTAACTGTTTTTCATTTCCCGTCAGTAGCTCAATGACAAAAAAAAGTCAATATTGACATGTACGACAGTGAGTACTAATGGCAGCAGAGAGGACCTTTTAAAAAAAGAAAAATAATTTAGATACAGTATTTTACGTTCACTTTCTGAACCTGCTGATTATATCAACACACGATAATTTCTAATAGCTAGAGCAAAAGGACCTACCGATTTTGCCAGGAAAGGTATTTTCACATAACTACAGGGTTCTTATACATACCACAATTGACATGGGACCTAAAACTTTACTTCCACTCCGAAGGAAGTTGTGCTACGGATTTTTATCGCTCAAGAAAGATTCGTCAACTCCGGCTGGGTTTGAACCCATGAACATCGGATCCTGAAACAAGAACATTACCTCAAGACCACTGAGGTCGACAGCGAAGCAGATACACAAGTTAAAGGGAGGAGGAATAACATAGATGAGTAAAATTACCTACGTTCAATAAAATAACTAATAATGATAATGTTTCGCCACTTTTAAATACATCTACTGAAATCTACTGAAATTTTGAGGCTATTGCTACTGATTTGTAATGTACTAGGGTTGGCAACACAGCCTCCGTTCAGTCAGTGGAATTGTACGTTAGAGAGAGGGTGTCATGGTACAAGTGCGCCGGAGTTAAGAGTCCAACAGGGCAGAGCAGTGGCGGCTCGTGTATAGGCACTGCGGAACAGCAGCACTCCCTATTTCCATTTGATATTATTGATAACATTTAATATAATGAGTCCTTTTTTCTTTAATTCTTTCTTTATTTTTGTAGTACCATATATATTCCTTAAGCTTAATGTCAGTACTTCAGTAGCCATCCCCCAGTTTATGAAAAAGATACAAAAATCTCTATATGGAACTATGCGCTCCACAGTGCCAGCGACGTGGTATTTGACTGTTGTGCAAATGCGCACATAGGAGAGGGTGGGGAGGAAGGCGAGACTGCCATGTAGATAGAGCACTGTTGCTCTCGCAGTGCCAGCTCTGGCGCGATGGTGGAAGGAAGTTTATTTTACTCAACGTGTGTTGTGCTTAAAAATCGTGTACCATATTCTTGAATGTGATAAAGTGTAGAAGAGTGTAGGATTAGATTATTATTCTGCTTCCAGATATTATATTTGATTCATTTTTTTTTCGGTTCTTTTATTTAACAGAAAGACTAAATGCGCTTGCAATACTTTCAATGGAGAAAAATTTACTCAACTTTCATCCAGAGATCAAGGAGAAAATTATTGAACTTTTTGCGCAAATTAAAACAAGAAGAATGGATTTCATTTATAAATGAATAGATAAAACTAGAACTGTAACAATTTAAGTTAAAGTAAGTAAATAATGTTGTTTTTTTAAAGATTTTATCAAGTTCCTGAATAAATTTTCTTTTTATACATGTTTTTTCCCTTTTAAACAATTTTAAAACAAAGGCTAAACATTTTCTGGAGGATCACCCCCACTAATTTTAGCTACGAACCGCCACTGGGGCAGAGGTTGAGTATTCTTCCATTTGATCGAACTTGTTGCTTGTAACTTGTTACATAATCAACATCCGCATTGTTGTTCAGGAATAAAAGTAAAGTTTTTTTAAATTAATATAAATTGCTTATAATAATGATTAATTATATGCGACTAATATGTAGTAACAGAGAATCAACAAGCCCGGGGTTGGGGGATGATTGTATATTATGCTAGTAGCATTACAAGGCTGGCACAGTAAACAAATCAGCAAGAAGCTATCATAATGGAATAGCCAAAAGGAACCTAAGCAGTAACTAGGTCGTTTTTAGCACTTTAACAACTTACATTTTTATTAGAATTACGCATCTTCCTATAATATTAAAATTCTTGGAAAAATATATATAAAGCTAAAACCTGTATATCGAGACCCCACCAAAACACGCCGCGACCCCCAGGTTGGAAACCGCTGCTTTATTATAACACACTTGGAAGCAATATTTAACTAGTTAGCTCCATGAGATGTAGAACTATCTTGTCACTTTATCAAAAAATTAGCAATCTGCCCATGTTTATTTAAAAACATTTTCAACTGAAAAATAAAGTAATAAAAAATTGAATGTATCGATATTTCTACAGTATTTTGATACCTGTCTACCAATGTCCTGCTTCATAACCTCATGGAAATTGCCCTAAAATGTTAATATTGATACGTCAATATTGGTACGTCAGTAAACTATTCAAAACATAATGTAATTTAGCGCGTGAGGGTGAAAGATTTTCTCCTGACATTATATTAAATAACTCATGACAAATTCAAAATCAGCACTATAAACCACATGGTTAAACGAAATTTCATGAAAATCAAACACTAAATAACGAATTAAAAAATGTATCCCAAATTTGAAAATGTTAAAGTGTGAAAAAAAAACTTAATTTTTTGTTTGGTGTAGTCTACTTAATCAAATGAAAAATTAGGGGTTATAACAATGTTACACAGCCCTATTACTCTTCTTCCTTCATTGTTGCTTTGAGCCTATTTAAATTGCTTTCATGAAAGCTTATTTTAATAAATAGTGAAATAAGATACATTAGTTCAATTCAAACTAGTATGGCTACTTGCTAGAAAAATTAGTGTGTATTTCCGAAGTCAAACATTAACACTAACCTCAATGTCCTCATTTCATCAGTCAGAGCTATCTATAAGAAAAATATAAGATGTTGCGTAACATTCACTGCAGTTGTGCCTTCAAAATTGAATAAAGCCTTAATTAAGGAATTGGCTGTACAAGATATTATAGATAGTTTGAATAATAAAACTGTTACAGTCTAGCAGCGACGAAAGTCACAACTAAAAACATTAAACAATAAACAAAACATTGGCTGACAATGCTGCCACTTCAAGCATTGCTGGCTGAGTGAAATTTTGCTACTGGGCAGCTCGTGTTCCCTTATGACTCGTTTCCATACCGCATTCGGCATACACTCACCAGCCGTTGTCTCTGCCTACTAACAATGGCGCTACTAGACAACTTAATTAAAGCTTTCTACAATCTACTACAGATGGAATCGCCTCTCAATGTTTGTTGATTTTTGAAGTTTGTATTTTTTGTAGCGTAGGGATTAGCAATTGGGAAATTTTAAATTTGTCTGTACAAATCTGTGGTTAAATACTTTAATAATAGAAAGTAACGGGGTACAGAATAAACCTAGAATATCCCAACTCCAGATCTTAAATCTCACAAAATTCCCAACTTTCAAGTTTTTAACTAACATTTGGGGGCGACGCGACGCCCCTGGTTGCATTGGTAGCTTAGAGGAAGTGTACCCGCATTTTCGTGGAGGAAGAGTGGATAATAGACATCAGTACACCTGACCAAGATTCGAACTTCGATCTCCCCGTCATCAGTAGTCTTGTCTACTGTGTGAGTAGCGCGTTAGTCTACGCGGCCACCGAGTTGGGTGAAATCATGTTGACAAAATTAAATGATGCCGAAAATGATTTCCAAATATTAATGGTCTCAGTGCAACTCTGTTCTAGTATTGGATAAGCACTGAAAAAATGTATAATTGTAAGACCCACACTTTAGCCCAGTCCGTCTAGTTTCATGTTGAAATAGACTGCATAGGATTGGGGGAGATCAAGGTTCGTATCCTGGACGGGTGTACTGTGGGTATTTTCCCACTCATTCTCCAGGAAAATTTGGGTACATTTCTTTTAGGTGGAAGCTCGAGATTCGAATCTCTGTTGGATGAATTGGGGAATGATTTACCTCTCAATAAAGGAGCGAAATAAACTCGTAATGATAAAAAAAAACCGCTGATAACTAATACCTTCGCTGTTAGTAAATTATGCCCAATACGTTTACATGATAGTTAATTGTTGCCTAGGATTGAAAATTGTGCTTTCTCTTCACAGACACAGAGACTGTCATTTATATATTGTGCACAGGTTAATCGCTGTTATAAGAGGAATGGAATGCACCCAAATTTGAGTGAAAAGGAGAGCGGTAAACCGTCACCGGAAAAGTGTCCACACTTGCCAGATACATGACAGCAATTTTTTTTACTCCTTGAACCATACTACGTCACTGGTTGTCCTATATATTGTGAGGGTATAAGTGAATACTAAATAGCAGAGATCTGAACCCCACGCTTAACGAATACTTCTAAAAGTTATATGAAAATACTAGGTGATAGAACTGAAGTGTACAGAATTTTCGTGGAGGTAGAATGGAAATTCACACCACAACGTTGTCTAAAGCGTCAAGCCCACGATGCATAACAAGTATGTTTATGACGGTAGGTACACACGATGGGGGGTTCGAAGCATGATATTAGCTCCATGTTATGATGTTTTACATAGAGATCGGATTCCAGTAAGGTGCAGTGGGCGTGGGTTTACTTCCTTGTCATTACCCCCTTAGAGTAATTTCCATTGTTTCAAAATAAAAGCAATTATTTTGTTACCAAACCTATGTCAACCTACAATCATTTGAGATGGAGACCCCCTAACTGACCAAAGAGGGTAGCAGCCAGTGGACCAGAATTCGAATCCCCATGCATTTTAGTATATTGTGAGAGTGCTGTCTTAAACCTTGGGGAAGTTCACAATTTTCACTCCGGTGCAAGTGGGCATGCCATCTATATGTCAGGCTCATCTATTTCTGGTGGGGGAAGGTTGGAATCGAGGGTGTGCCACATATAAAGGTGGCAGTTTCTTATTGGTCAATAATATTTTTTCCGCATCGGTGGTTGGATTATAGTTATTCGACATTCGTGTTAGCTCTCCCAGGGAGCATGAATGTCTTTGTCTTCTTCTGGCTAGGGGGAGCCGATATGCCATGAAGGACCGTTATGCACCTTCCGTGGTCGTGATTATTTTTCCAGCAGCACTAATGCCGGTACACATTTCCTCCTGTGACGGAAGGAGGTAGTGGGTTCGAGTCCATGCAAGGTCGACAAACGCTAATCACTTTTATAAATACAAGCCCTATATTGTTGCACCAAAGGTCCCGGGTTTGAATCCAGTATCCAGGTGTCAATGATAATTATCCGGAGTAAGCATTAATAATAGTTTTGGTTGTTTTCACATTCAACCCTGCACAAATGATGGTACATCACTAATTTTATTATTCTGTCTCTCTTATTCGGGGAAATATATTCAGACGGTGTTGGAGGGTTCGATTCCCCCCCGTCTTCAGGTGCCAATGACGCGCAAATGTGGATACACATCTCGCCCTGTGATGTAAGGAGTAGGGGTTCAAATCCTTTAGAGGGTAACAAACGCTAATTACCTCACATTTCAAACCAGGTCAAATGCTGGTACACATTTCGTCTGGTCACACCCCCACGCCCGTCAAACTCTGCCCGGTGATCTATGTATGGGCTTCAAATCCCTACAACCCCAGCGAAAAATACCGAGTTTCGAATCCCGTCGGGCGCACCATCTAAATGTCAGGCTCATCTATTTCTGGTGGAGAAACTTGGAAGTCTAAATGCACTTTCATTAATCTACGCTGCTTTATCCCTACCCTAAATAAATTAAACTAATAAATAACTTTCGACCCGCATCATTTGCCCTCGAGTTATATAGGGTATCAGTTCACTTCTGATCTAGTATTGGGTAAGCACTGAAATAATGTATAATTGTAATACCGGCACTTTAACTCGATCGGTAGTGTGTTTGCCTACTAAGCAAGAGGTCCTGGGTTTAAGAAGGTTATACATTTTACTATTAACCAAGGTTATTTCGGTGGCGTAGTTAGCTACCATTTAATTTCATGTTGAGCTAAACCACCGAGGGCGGGGGAGCTTGAGGTTCGAATCTCATCTTGGTGAACTGGGGGTAGCTTTTCACTCTACCTCTACGCAAATGTAGGTTCAGATTTCCCAATTCCTGATCCATTAGTGTAATTAGTACTTAAGCGCATAACCATAACGGGCAGTAAAACGCGGTGCTAGAATGTGTCAAGTTCATGTAATCTATAAATAATATGTGCACCAGATCACGTTTGAGTTTCCATTTTAGAAACAGGTTATGGGAAGGTCAGGGGTTTGATTCCACAGATAGTTATTTTTGGGGGTAAATTTTCATAAATCGTTTTCCATTTCTAACTCTAGAAAATTGAGATA
The DNA here is from genome assembly GCA_901482245.1 of Timema douglasi. Taxonomy (NCBI): domain Eukaryota; kingdom Metazoa; phylum Arthropoda; class Insecta; order Phasmatodea; family Timematidae; genus Timema; species Timema douglasi. The sequence continues at coordinate 4,799 of CABEEJ010011437.1, read as the reverse complement.
CATTCCCTTAGTAAATCTAATTTATTCAGCCTTAATTCTTTCATGTGTTAAATATTAGACATGTAGAACGATGGAAGGCTGTGTATGTGTGTGTGTGTGTGTGTGTGTGTGTATTGTAAATGGACATTAAAAGTTTGAATAAATATTCAGGGTAAGCTAAACAAATCCATGGCATAGTATTCAATTTAAAAATAAGTATTATAGATTCCTTCATCAGCGTCGACCGTATTTAGGGAGGTTTTTCTAATAGACTTTCCATTCTCCCTCCTTGCAAAATATAGGTGCACTTCCTCTAATTTTGGCTAGCGGTTTATGTGGATAGCTTTTTTGTGTGAATGTTATTTATTATGTCAACAAAATATATTTTCAAGCATCAAAATTGTATTTAATATTACTTATGAATTTTTGTAAAAGTTATATATTATTTCATCAAAATATAATTGCGGACATTAAATTTCTTTGTTGTTTAAGTGGCTAATTTGTTTTGTTTAAATGCTATTTATTCTGGCAACAAAATAAAGTTTCAAGCATTAAATGATATTTAAAATTGTATTTGATTTTGTTGTTTCTAAAATAATTTAACTCGGTGAGAAAGTTTACTGGCGTGCTTGTTTTGTGTAGAGCCAGACGGTCGAGGACGGGGGAGTTCAAATTTCTAATCTCGGTTGGATAAACTAGGGGTATTTTCCGCTCTCCCTCTACGGAAATGCAGGCTCAAACTTCCGAATCTATGTTGGGGCAAGGTTGGGGATTTGAATACATGACGAGATGTACTCTTGGTAGTTCTCCCTAAATGGTTTCCCGCTCTCCCTCCACATAAACGCTGGAACATTTCCTAATCCATTAGCGTAATTAGTACTTAAGCGTATACAATTAACGGATAGTAAGACGTGGTTATAAATATCAATAAGCTTAACTTCGTGGCTATTGACAGGGAAGTTGTGGGATTAAATCCCGGTCGACAATATCACTCTACCTTCACACAAATGCAGGTACAATTTATATCTTCCTCAGCCCTGTTATTATTTATGAGTTTATGTAGTTATATATTATTTCGTCAAGATATAGTTGCAGGCATTAAATTCAAGTTACTCAATTCAATATTACTTATAAATTAATGAGAACATTAAAATAAAACTGTTTCTGTTAGTATAAGTGGCTCAAGGAATAAAACGGTTGTTTCTTTTGTTTTCACTTTATCCTTGGGTAGCAATCTACTGTCACAATGCATTTTATAATAATTTTTGTATACATGAATCAATGGTTTCATGGTCTAAGGCGTTACTAGACTGCCGATGACAGGCTGATTGACGTTTGAATCCCGTTCTGGCGTACTGATGTTGATTTTCTCACTCCAAGCAAATGTTGATACACTTTATACCTGAACGAAAAATATAGTCGAATAGCAAAATCCTTTTTTTGTGCAACTCGCAAATGTGGGATACACTCGGAAGAAAGTACGACCGTTCTAACAGACATTAGTGGTGCTAAAGATATCGAAGTTCGAATCCTTTTGAGTACGCCAACTAAATGTCAGCCTCATTTAATTCTGATGGGGGGATGTTGAAATCAAATCCTTTCCGGGTAAACTGTTGGTATTTCTCCCTCCGGATCATTTGCTTAATCATCCCTACCGCACCATCATAATTAATACATAGACGTTTGACCCGAAAAGGGCACGTTTAACTCATCTAGCTATGACTGGAGAGGTCATGAGTTTGAATCTCACTCGGGGAACTGGGGTGGTTTTCTACTCTTTCTCACTCCGCGTAAAAGCTGGAACATTTCTACATTACTCCTCCGGTCCATGACAGATACCTACATCCACACATGTCGATGGACGATACCAAACAACCAATTTTAGTAGACTTTTGTGATGGGGGATAGCGGTCTTTCACTGAGGATTATCGTAAGGCTTCCGAGGTCCCTTATTGTGCATAATCAGAGCGATGACGACACGGGGAAAACCCATTGCCACATAGAAGGGGGAGAGTTGCAACATAATTCAAGGTCGTGATCTATTCCTGTCTTGTTGACCCACCAAACTGTCACCAGGTATGAGTCATCAGGGAAAAATCTATTGCGACATCAAGGTTGTGTTCTATTTCTGGCTTGACTTGTCTGGGCGATCCGCTAAACTGGTGCCAGGTATGAGTAACCGGGTAAACTTGAGGAGCATTCAATACTTTGTCCCAATCGGTAAAGCCAGGAGGCTGCTTCATATACAACTCTTCAGAAAGTTCTCTATGTTAAAATGCATTTCTCACGTAAAACTGGAAGGCAATTAAATCTTCTTTGTTTATGATGGCAATCAGGGTCCTGACAATAGTTAAATGGGCTACGGGTGAGTATGTTTCATTGTAATCAAACCCTTTCTTTTGTGCACAGCCCTTCACCACCAATCTTGCCTTGTACCTGTCAAGCTGTCCATTTTAATCCTGCTTCATCTTGAAGACCGAAGACCCACTTGCAGTTGATAGCTCGTTTACCGGATGGCAGCTCAGTAAGGGTCCAGGTCTCGTTTTTATTCAATGAGTACATCTCTTCTTCAACTGCAGCCATCCATTGTTGCGCATCATCTCTACCATGGGTGTCCTCAAAGGTCTCTGGCAAATTGTCAATAAATGACTCTAAACCAAGAGCCAGTGCCACATAGTCATCTAGGTAAGTTTGCGCAGTGCGAGGTCTCATGCTCCTACGCAGAGGTTCAAATTCCTCGCTAGGTCCAGGAGTAGCTTCGTCAAAAAGTGTCTCTGGTTCTCCTCCTGAAGACGGCTCCTCTTGCAATTCCTCAGTAAAAACTTGATTTGTAGTCGAGCCGATGACCTCAGTAACTCAAGAGGGTGTTGAACCAATAACATCTTTGGTTATGAACGAATGTTCATCATGTACACGTATGACTTTTCGTTCCTGTGGAACCTGTACCCATTCGGGCAGCAACCAACAAAGTAGCACTTTTTCGAGCGGCTGTCAAGTTTATTTTAACAACTTTATTAGGTAATCGAAGATGTGCTACACAGCCAAAAACATTAAATTTGACCATATCAGGCTCTACGCCATACCACAGATCTGCTGGAAACTGGTTTCCAAGAGATTTAGTAGACGATCTGTATTCATAACGGCCTCCGTCCAAAGTGACTTATCAAGAGAAGAATGAAGGAGTAAGCTGCGTGTTTTCTCCATGATGCTACATCCCATTCTTTCTGCGACGCCATTCTACTGACTGGTATGCCTGATCGTAAACTCTAACTGGATGCCCCCTTTTTTTATATATATAATTGAGCATTGCCCGCAACACAAATTCACCACCATTATCTGACCTAAATCGGCTTATCTTTAGGTTAAAGTGAGCTGTTGCCATAGCTTCAAATTGCTTAAAGTATAAAATTACTTCAGACTTTGCCTTTAGAGTGTAAATGGCTATAAAGTGATTATAGTCATCAATCAGGGTAAACAAATACCTCTTTTGATCATATGATACGGGCTTAATGGGCTCTACAAGATCACGGTATATGACCTCCAAAGGGTGCTTAGATACACTGCGTGGCCTTGTGTGAGGAAGACGTGTTTGTTTAGCTTGTATGTAAGAGTCACATAAATCGGGGATCGATCCTGGATCAACCTTCATTCCATCTACAATCTTACTTAGGTGACTAAACCAGTTTTGTCTATGTGAGCAAGCCTCTTTTGCCATAAATCAGATGATGCTACAATGGAACTAGCAACACCGGCACATGCTTTTTCACGAGGGGAAAGATACATTGTATACACTTTACCAGATCGACTGGCAACAGACACAAAAGTATCGCCTTCCAGAATGGTAGAGTTCCCCTTTTCAAACACAATTTTAAGCCCATTTGCGTTCATTTTACTGAGAGCAAATTAATTTGTAATCCAGCAACAATAAGTACGTTGGAAAGTTTGATAAAGTTTTGATTACTTTTGTGAGTCACAGATGCGTGTTTATATCCGATCTCTTCATCACACAACATCGATCCTGATTTGGCAATTTTTATATTGATAGACTTAGATCTCAAATAAAAGATGTCTATCAAACTAATATTTTTTATCACTGATCATATTCTCAGTGGCACCAGAGTCAAGCAACCACACAGATCCATCACAACAAGCCACTGACGTTGACACAGTCAAACTAAATTCATCGTCACTAGCTTCAGCTACATTTACCTTACGTGTTGAACTCTTCTGCTGCTTCTTTTCTTTCAATTTAGGACAGTCCGAACGAAAGTGACCAGCTTTATGACAGAAAAAAAACTGTTATGACCAGTGACTTGCTTTGAAGTGCTTTGTTTATAATTCGGACAACATTCCGGTTGCGAAGATTTCAGTTTTGTAGCCTTCCAATCAGTAAAGCTAAAGAATGATTGGCTGCTTCCATCAATACCTTCTGTTTAACGTTTGCTCTGCTCCACATGTAGGCGCGTTTTTTACGAATGCCAAGTTGAGATTATCAGCAGATAAGTGTCTCTATGGCAGTGATATTCAGATGGCATAGTCAAGAGAAGATGGCAGACATCTAATTCTTTGAGGTTAGCTCCCGACGATTTCAATTCCCGAATATTTAGATCAAACCTAATAAAATGCACTTCAAGGATCTCGTAAGAGGGATCAAATGTCATCATCACTAAGGTTTTGCGCAGTAAAAGCTGATTAGTAATACCTTTGCGAGCGTAAGTATTACGAAGCACTTGCCATATTGTAGCATTTATTGGAACAAATGCTCCAAGAAAAAGTCTAAGTTCAAGAAACTCACCTAAAATGTCCCCCACTGTGCTGCC
>CABEEJ010011436.1:0-11039 GCA_901482245.1 Timema douglasi | reverse complement strand
TATATATATATATATATATATATATATTAGATACTATCAGTATCCTCTATACAACACAATGTTGTTCATGGATCTACTAAATCTACATTTATTGATGGCCATGTATTTTTAGAACTAAATCATGATATTATCAATAGTCTAAACGAGATTTAATAGAGAAAACATTTGGACTCATAGTTTCTGATAAAAAAAACTAAACTTAATTTATATATATATATATGGTCTTGCAACAGACTCTTATTTATATTTAAGCTAGCAGATAGTTTCAACTGCAAGAATTTTATTTTATTCCTTGCGTGAAGGTAATTAATTTTATAGTTTCCAGGGCTTTGAAATGTTAATTAAAATACTTTTAACTAAAATATTTTTTTTATAATGTTTCCGGGTATATTACTTTATAGTTTATAGACGATATACATGAATCTGTTTATTATGATAGCAGATGTTTCTATGGCGTAGGGTCAAGGAGGTTATTCTATGTATAGTACGCCCATATTCGCGTGGAGTTGGAATGGGAACATTACAGTGGTACATAGCATAGGTATATGTTCTATGGATAAAATCCACCCCGATTGCACACGTCCGAGATTCAATCCTTGGTCTCCTAATCACAGGCAAGCCAATATATTAGTAATGAGGCATTAAACCGTGTAGTCGTGCGCTTGTGAATATTTCTCCACATATTTACCGCACTCCTATAATAAGACTCGAGCATAATATTTATAAAATATACCTGTGAGTCCAGTTGTGTTTTTTCATCGCAGAGCTCCTTGGAAGCTTGGATCCCCACGGAGAACATAAGTGCGGTTAAGTTAGAGGGAGTGTCAAAAGCATTATACCCCTAGTAGTTAGTGTTATAATATATTGCAGTGATAACCAACATCTTCCTCTGCAAATCATTTCCAATTCTTCTTGATACGATCTTTTGTCGAAACTATGGTCGTCGCTGGAATGTATACCTCTGTAAGGAGGCTTAGATTTATGGCACCATTTTATAGCACCTGAGGATGGACATAATTTTATTCTAGTTTTAAAAATATTGGTAAAAATATGTTTGTCAAGATGTAAATTCTTTTTTTTTACACATAATAAAAAAGTAATTATTAATACAGTTATCTTACCCATTTCAGTGGCCGAATGGTCTAGGGCGTCATCCTCGTGTTAGATTGGCCCAATAATGACGGGGAGATAGGGTTTCGAATTCTGGTTGGATGTACTGAGGGTGGTTTTTCTTAAATGGTTTCCCACTCTCCTCCAACGAAAATGCGGGTATATTACCTCTAAAATGCTTCATTTCTCATCCCTACCCCATTAGAGTAATGATCATATTTGCTTTTAACCTGAACAGGTGGTAAGATACGGTGATAGAAAAGTCATAAGGATTTTATAATTTCCCATGTGGTTGCCACCCCATCAATTACTCTATATATTTAAATTCTGTAACAAGGTTAAGGATTATTTCCACAAAATGTATTCTTTGTGGTTCAAGATGTTTTAATTTGAATTTTAAACTCAAGGGCACCGTCTACCGAAGCGTTGAGACATGTTTTATGACGTTTCAAAACTCTCTTATTATTTAAGAAATAGTCTATCGCCTATTTAAAAATATGACTGACACTAAAATAGAGTTGAATGTTATCAACACATCTTTTTAGAATTAAAAACTATACATTTTTAGGTAAATATTTTTTTAAAAAGATTGAGCTAATTGTAATAATTTATTACAATTTCAATTACGTTCGACCTAAATTGTCACAGAGATCATATTAAGATAAATTGTTAGAAATGTAGATATAGTTCTATTTAAAACTATAAATAATTTTTAATTTCTCTCGACACCTAGGAGAGAAAGTTTAAAAAAATTTAAACTGAGATTTTGATAAATCTCGACGTTTCATGACCCCCAAAAACAAAAAAGTGTTTTTTGAAATGCTGTCTGTCTGTACCGTGGGCTAGAAATGACATTATTTTACCAATTGAGCTAAAACTTGATATATGGGGTTTTATAAGGTCCTGGCGAGGTGTTTTACTTTTGGAATTGGATATCTAGCCCTTAATTCAAGGATAGTTTTTACTGAAAGACAAAGAGAAAAAATCGACTGTCTATAAATTCTCTCTAACAATTTTGATTAAATTTTATATTTAGACACTGATTATCATTAAAAACAAGATGGCCATTCTCATTTCCTCGTGAGAATGATTTTGAAGATACTTTACTTGATGAAAAGTGTAACATTGAATGGTCTGCTTCAATGAAATTCCAATGGCCATTCTAGCAGTTACTACACAAATTATTATTAAAATATAAACTTATTTAAATACTCAGTATTTATAATTATTTATTTTATTAACTATTACTTTATTTATTAATTTTTATTTTTAAGTGTCTAGTTTAAATAGAAATAGCCTGACATTAATGTAATAAACTTATGTTTCAATAAATAAGAATATATATAAAACTCATTTCAAACTTTAACTAGATGCCATCATTTAATTGATAGACCAACTAGTTATTTCATAAAATATCTAGTCCAAGTGCGTAAAGCTGTGTTTATTTCTACTTTAACGAACCCAATCATATGATTCAAGAAAACCCTAATTATTTTATAAAATAACAGAGTTTTACACTTAAAGGTAACCTATATAGCTTATTGCAAACCATACACACTAGACTAAGAGGCAGTTTGTGTGGGTGACCCCGAGGCCATATGCTTAGAAAACTGTGACATTGCATACGTACTAAGGTAAAACTGAGGGTGTAACCCTCGCCCTTATTATCGCCCATAAATAAGTCAGTTTGGTCACAAGATAGTTTTATTTTTGTTCAAGAAACTTAACAAGTATTGCTCTATGAGCGAGTGAGACATGAACAGCATTAGGCGCTGGATACGTAAACAACAACCCAGATTGAACAATTATATAAGCGACATGTGGGACAACTCCCCACGCTCTTAAATGGCGACTCAAAATAAATAATACAATCTAAAGTAAATTGACCTTCGTACACATTCCATGAAATTAATAATCGATAGTCAAAAGCACTTGTAACGAGAAAGATATTTACTCACCACCACCGGCGGTTCTCAAACTGTAAACAATGAGTTCCCAGTAACATAGCTCCCCAGCAGTAATTGGGCGTAATAGAAACAAACAACACGAATTTAATTTAGAAACATATGCCTTAACTGGTTGTATTAACGTTAAATATTAGGGAGTAAACCTGCCGACTCGCGGCCCAACATTTAACCAACATAGAATAAACTTTCAAAGATGTAACAATAATTCTTCCAATAAATAACCAGAGATATAATCTTTAAATACATAAAATCGGCAGAACAAAGGTGTGATGCTGCCAGAATTAATTATGGACCTAAGATGGCGGCACTTCAAGATATAAGCCCATCCGTGAAACTGGATGAACATTAAATAAATAAGAGTTCTTTCAAACTACATCATAGTAACATTAGATAAACGGTTCGGTCAAACCATGCAAAGATATATAGATTATCCATGGTTTACAAGCAAATTAAAAGAGACCAGGTACAGTTAATAAATGAAAGCCTTAAATATAAATTCCTGAACGATAATTTAGAATGTACAGACGTAAACCTATTCTAGGAACAAGGTCCCTCACCTAGTGATGGCAGTGTAATGTATACTGGCATTAGAGAACGAGGCCATTATATACCCGACGAATGAAGTAATGTGTTCTCAAGGCGTGGGAACCAAAGGAGAGGGAGAGGGGTAAGGGGTAGCAGTCTTCTCGAACATGCTCAAGCAGTCTACACGATTTTTAAACGCGCGCCGAACAATAGTTCTTTGTTTCTGAACACTGCTGACGGTACGCATCCAGTTCACGCATATTGTCCGTCTTATTTTTTTCTCGGACGCGGTATAGTCCTCGCGGTGAGAAGCGAACCACGGCCTCTCGAGTTGAAATCATTTGATGTCGACAGTGCCGCGACGTGTTAGTGGAGTGTAACCTTGCCGAGATGAGGTCAACTGGGGCCGGAGTGGTGAGCCAAACAATCTATTTTTCTTTTAGGTGTTGTAACAGTGTTACACGGGTGGATACATCGGAACTTTGTTTATTTATGTCTACATTACAAGCCTTAATAGTTTAACCATGTGTTCAGTTTAGTGATGTTATAAAGGTATAAAATATTATTCACTATCACAAGGTGCTGTTGAATAAAGTTTCGATTCGTTTTCTATTAAAATTCTTCTCCAAGAAAATGTTTTAACCTTTAATACAAATAAATTTAAGAGAGATCACAAAAAAATCCCCTGGGTAAAGCAGGGCTTTTGAAGCTAGCATCATATTTTAAAAAAATGTCTATTTAAGTATTCTCTGGACGAAAACACACTATAATACTTGTTGAAGTCGATTCTTAATACCATTTCTTCTTGGAAATGAACTGATAGCTCCTGTCTCCAAAAGACTCAGGTTTCATTTCTCCATTTCTTACAATCTCCCTTTACAAAACTCTAAATAGCTTTCTTAATTTATTACAGAGCGTATCTCGTTTATAAAACTTTACAAATGACCCGAAATTGTATGACTAATATGTATACAACAACGTATTATATATATATAGGTTTAAAAACTATCTCTACGTCCTGTAGCGATTTTATTCTCCCTAAAGAGAAAACATTCGAAGATCACAGTGCGACTGTGGCGGCCCACCCATTGGGTGGCAAATGACTGAACAAAGCTGGAACACTAGCGCCCCGCAGTGGGACAAACAAGAAACAGACCGGCCACTTCATCAAAAAAATGTATGGAAATGAGGTTATGTTCGACAATTAATATCCCTGTGTATTTTTTTTATTATCAGGAAGAAAAATTTAGTTAATAGAATTATTCTGGCATTTCACCCGCCTCGGTGGCTGCGTGGTCTAACGCTCCAAACGCGCAGTAGACTGGACTGCCGATGAAATGGAGAATGAGGTTTGAATCTCGGTCGGATGTACTTAGGGTGGCCTTTTTTATTTCATAAATGTGTTTCCACTTTCCCTCCACGAAAATGTGGGTACACTTTCATAATTATCACATAGATGTACAGCCCGAACAGGTAGTACAACGTGGTGCAAATAAAATATAGCTCAACTTTCGGAATTATTTCAAGAAATATAATAATTATTATTAGCACCGCGTCTTACTACCCGTTCGGGTTATACGCACTTACACTAATGTGTAATGGTAGGGTTATTGTGAGATGAAATTGGAGGCCTGGCATTCCCCACATTCACAAGATGTCTTGTCAGAGGTGAAGGAAGGGTTTGTTAATCAGATAAATCTGTGCCGGGACTTAGGATTGAACCCCGGACCCTCAGCACAGAAGTCTGACACCTTACCCCTAGACCGCCAGGTCACCGAATCCCCTGTAACCACTCTATCCAATTACTCTTGAATCTCCTCCTGTAAGGTAGGCACCATGTGTAGCTAAGAGGTCCGTCCTGGTATAGAATCACCATTAGACCGTTGACCATCCCTACTACCCCCATACGTTGTTATTGGAGGACATTATGTAAATGTTGGGAGGTTACGGCCCTGGGGTCAACCTAATGGCGTGAGGGGGGGGGTCACATAGCCCCCGGCGAATAGATACAAGGTTAGAAAAAAAAGTCGAGAGGGCTCGCAAATGAAAATACAAGAAATAATGCCGACTTGGTTTCGATATCGGAGTCAGGACTGTCGTAAGTGGTCGATAAAGGAAACTTCAAGAGGTGGAATTCAGAAGAAGACGATCTTGTTTTAGATAAACGTCGATTCTTTATAACCTTTTTAAGCTATATCTTTTGAATATAAACTGGAGTACACAAAATCGAATGCCTCATTATTATTATTATTAGCACCACTTCTTACTACCCGTTCGGGTTATACGCACTTACGCTAATGTGTAATGGTAGGGTGATTGTGAGATGAAATGGAGGACCTACAGTTTAACGTGGGATCCNTCTTACTACCCGTTCGGGTTATACGCACTTACGCTAATGTGTAATGGTAGGGTGATTGTGAGATGAAATGGAGGACCTACAGTTTAACGTGGGATCCGAACCACGGTGGAGGCCTAGCGTTCCCCACATTCACAAGATGTCTTGTCAGAGGTGAAGGAAGGGTTTGGTAATCAGATAAATCTGTGCCGGGACCGAGGATTGAGCCCCGGCCTCCAGCACAGAAGTCTGACACCTTACCCCCTAGACCGCCAGGTCACCACTACATAGTTATTAAAACATATAATAGTTCTTGTGACTCATCAGTAGTTATTTATTTTAGCACCACTTCGTACTACCCGTTTGTCTATGTACTAAGCAAACTGATGCGGGTAGGGATAAGAAAGGTTGAATTTAAAGTAAATGAACCTGCATTTGCGTGGATGGAGTGTAGAAAAACATTTAGAGGGGTGGAACACCCTCAGTGCACCCAACCGAGATCGATTCACGATCTCCCTTTCTTCGGCAGTCTAGTCCAACACGAGAGTAGCGCACCAGACCATGCAGCCAGTGGGTATTAACGAGCAGCGCACACATTACTAAATGTGTTTACAGTTTTAAAAATATTAAGTAGGAAATGTCTGTCGATTTGTTAATTTCATAGAAAATTACATACTCAAATAAAAAGGGAGCGGGCCAAAATCTGGACACGATTTGAAACAGACAACTCTTCTTAAAGTTTGATCCGTGAATCAGTATTAATTGTAACATCACTTAATTGTGTGACCGTCTTTCAATCACATAAGATTAATATATTCCAGACAAGATCACACTATGTCACTCAAATCTCCATGGCGTGAGACTGCCAGTGAATTATAGCAACCGACCTGGCGGCCGCCACCAGAACTATCCAACATACATTTTAAAAATACAATAAATATTACTAGTATTATATCCTTTATTTAATTTTATATTTTACCCGCCTCAGTGGCGTAGTTGGCTAACGCGCTTGTCGTGTTGAGCTCGACCGCCGAGGACGGGGAGATCAAGGTTCGAATCTCGGTCGGGTGAACTGGGGGTGGTTTTTCCTAAATGGTTTTACACTCTCCCTCCACGCAAATGCGGGTTCACTTCCTCTAATTCACCCTTCCCAACGCTTATTCCATTGGCGTAATTAGTACTTAAAGCGTATAACCCGAACGGGTAGTAAGGCGTGGTGCTAAATATTATTATTATTAATTTTATATTTTCTCCTGTAGCATTTTAATGCACATCAGAAATATTACTATATTCACACTGATGAGGTAGGAACGAAGAAGGAAGAATACACCAGCATTTGGGAGGAGACATCGCTAAAACTATTCAGGTAAAACCCACCCTCCCTTCTCATAGCCAGTAATCGAACCTCAGACTCCCCAACACCAGAGAACCAGATTAGACCAGGTTTACGTCCAAGCACACGTATCCACCGATGCGGGGGGAAGATTTAAATTTAATTGACAAATATCCAAATGGATTGTCGCGGGATTTCTGATGATAGGGAGGTTAGGATTTGAATCCCGGCTGGGTATAGGGAGGGTGATTCTCCTCGAAGGGCTCGCCACTCTCCTACTGGGCAAATGCGAGCACAGTTTATATTATTTAATTTATGATTTTTGATGTAGTGTTTCTATAAAATGTGTAGACCACTATTTAGTTTCTATAATAATATAATATTTAGCGCCGCGTCTTACTACCCGTTCGGGTTATACGCTTTAAATATTAATTACTCTAATGGATTAGGGATTGGGAAGGTTGCATTAGAGGAAGTGAGACCGCATTTGCGTGGAGGGAGAGTGGAAAACCATTTAGGAAAAACCACCCCCAGTTCACCCGAACGAGATTTGAACCTCGATATCCCCGTCTTCAGTGGTCGAGCTCAACATGACAAGCGCGTTAGCCAACTACGCCACCGAGAAGGGTCATTATTTAGTTTCACAAATCTTAAAGAGTTTTCAGTAAATGTCTATTTTAAAATAGAAGCAGGAGAAATTCTGTGCGGTGAACCGTACCATTTATTTCTAATATATATTTTACAAAACTGAGATTATTTGTTATTATACATCTCCCATTTTAGTGCTGTTTTTTTCATCGAGTCTTAGAACACTAGCAGTACATACGCGTGCAAAATAACGCTAATGTAAAGGGAGATTATAAAATGAAATGTACCCTCATTCACATTTAAGACGGGGAAAAAAATCATCAACATTACACCCGACCGGGATTTGAACCTTGATCTCCCAGGGGGCAGGATATCCCGTCCGACAAGAGTCAGACTACCAAACCCTTTCTTCACCTCTGACAAGACATCTTGTGAATGTGAGGAATGCCAGGCCTTCCACCGTGGTTCGGATCCCACGTTAAACTGTAGGTCCTCCATTCCATCTCACAATCACCCTACCATTGCACATTAGCGTAAGTGCGCATAACCCGAACGGGTGGTAAGATGCGGTGCTAATAATAATAATAATAATAATAATAATAATAATAATAAGAGTCATACATCGCGAACACTGGTGTGGGTAACTCTAATGTGAATCTTACTATATTTCCGGTTAGATTTCTTATTATGATATATTGAATTTTAGTGTTGATATTTTGGAAATGTCTGAAGTATCCATCATGGCACTCAACCGTTATTTACTAGAATAGAAACAATACCATCCCGTTTTCATATACGAGTATACGTCAATTCAAGAGAAAATAACTCAAAGGACAATAAAATAAAACTCAACGATTTAGATCCCATCACATATACATGTATTTCTAAGTGACATTTGAATTTTTATGATGTTGAAGGGAAAAAAGAGTCCAGATGTTGAGAATGTTGGTTAAGAAACCTCCCCTTGTACATGTTAGTATAGCCGGTACTATTGATTCCACCCCCCCACGGACATCCCCCCTCCCCAATGTACTGACCGTGGCAGTCAGTGGGGGCTAATAGTCCTACCAATACCACCCCTCAATGTCGTAAAACTGCGGCCCGATCATCCCTAGATGAATCATTTATTGAGGCCGGACTCCAGGACCATTGCTCGCTGGAATATCTCTTGTAGCTAGATGGAAGACACGTGGCTGTTTCCTCTACCATGTTCACACAGCCTCATTTCACACAGCACTCACCAATACCTTGATGTTAGTGTAACTTTCACACACAACACTCGCCAATACTTTGCTGTTAGTGTAACTTTCACACAGCACTCACCATTACCTTGATGTTAGTGTAACTTTCACACAGCACTCACCAATACCTTGCTGTTAGTGTAACTTTCACACAGCACTCACCAATACCTTGCTGTTAGTGTAACTTTCACACAGCACTCACCAATACCTTGCTATTTGTGTAACTTTTACACAACACTCACCAATACCTTGCAATATAGTGTAACTTTCACACAACACTCACCAATACCTTGCTATATAGTGTAACTTTCACACAACACTCACCAATACCTTGTTATTAGTGTAATTTTCACAAAACACTCACCAATACCTTGCTATTTGTGTAACTTTCACACAACACTCACCAATACCTTGTTGTTAGTGTTACTTTCACACAACTCACCAATACCTTGTTATTAGTGTAACTTTCACACAGCACTCACCAGTACCTTGCTGTTAGTGTAACTTTCACACAACACTCACCAATACCTTGCTGTTAGTGTAACTTTCACACAGCACTCACCAATACCTTGCTGTTAGTGTAACTTTCACACAACACTCACCAATACCTTGTTATTAGTGTAACTTTCACACACAACACTCACCAATACCTTGTTATTAGTGTAACTTTCACACACAACACTCACCAATACCTTGCTGTTAGTGTAACTTTCACACAACACTCACCAATACTTTGCTGTTAGTGTAACTTTCACACAGCACTCACCAATACCTTGCTGTTTTTGTAACTTTCACACAACACTCACCAATACTCTTGCTGTTAGTGTAACTTTCACACAGCACTCACCAATACCTTGCTGTTTGTGTAACTTTCACACAACACTCACCAATACCTTGTTGTTAGTGTAACTTTCACACAACTCACCAATACCTTGTTATTAGTGTAAATTTCACACAACCCTCACCAATACCTTGCTATTTGTGTATACTTTCACACAACACTCACCAATACCTTGTTATTAGTGTAGCTTTCACACAACACTCACCAATACCTTGCTGTTAGTGTAACTTTCGCACAACACTCACCAATACCTTGATGTTTGTGTAACTTTCACACAACACTCACCAATACCTTGCTATATAGTGTAACTTTCACACAACACTCACCAATACCTTGCTGATAGTGTAACTTTCACACAGCACTCACCAATACCTTGTGATTAGTGTAACTTTCACACAACACTCACCAATACCTTGTTATTAGTGTAGCTTTCACACAACACTCACCAATACCTTGCTGTTAGTGTAATCTTGCTGTTAGTGTAACTTTCACACAGCACTCACCAATACCTTGCTGTTTGTGTAACTTTCACACAACACTCACCAATACCTTGTTATTAGTGTAACTTTCACTCAAAACTCTCCAAGATATTTTTTGCACCGCATTCTATTACCCGTTTGAGTTATAGGCCTACGCTTAGTACTAATAACGCTAGTGGTTTTGGGGATTAAGAAAGCTATGTTTATATGGAGTGTACCCATATTTGCGTGGAGTGAGACTGGAAAACCATTTGGGAAAAACACCCTTTGTTTCATCCGACCTAGATTTGAGCTTCAATTTCCTCGTCATAATAACTTGTCATTTGGTGCAACGCTCTCAAATCTTATTTCACACAAACTAATTAGAAACACCTTGTTCCTCGCTACCTCATTTAAACACCTTATTTCACACAAACCAGCCAGAAACACCTTGTCCCTCGCTACCTCATTGAAACACCTTATTTCAAACAAACCAATCAGAAACACCTTGTTCATCGCTACCTCATTTAAACACCTTAATTCACACAAACCAGTCAGAAACACCTTGTTCCTCGCTACCTCATTTAAACACCTTATTTCACACAAACCAGCCAGAAACACCTTGTTCCTCGCTACCTCAT
>CABEEJ010011435.1:0-11040 GCA_901482245.1 Timema douglasi | reverse complement strand
ACACAAGATAGAGCGGATATTACCTTCTCCCTGTAAAACAACACAAGATAGAGCGGATATTACCGTCTCCCTGTAAAACAACACAATATAGAGCAGATATTACCGTCTCCCTGTAAAACAACACCCATGGAGAACACTCAAAAACACAAATTAATTACTAATTTTAGAGATGCAACGACGATGATTTGATTAAGGGTAAGCAATATTTGTGATGCAAGAAGGTAGTTGCTGCAATTATTTACCAACATGTTAAAAACTAAAATATTTTAGCAACCTTGTATGCAGTAACGGGGTATTGCAAGGTTAATAACCTGCTAACCAGGTATTAAGGAATATTGTGAGAGTCACCGCCGGTACAACAATAGCTTCCTAAAAGCTGTTAAGGGAGGTGGTTTTCTTCCCATGTCTTGGACTGTGTTAACGGTCCAGCGGACAGTTAAGATACTTCGTCCATGTTGGATCTTGAGGACAAATTGGAGTGTTTTCAATATTTAAAAAATAATCATTTGAGTCGGTTAGGTGACTCATTACTCGTATTGCTGAGCTTACGCCAAGGACGCTCCCGGGTCGACTCTTTTTGGGAGTCAAGTTTTGTGACTCTTTGATCAACCCCTCGCATTAGCCACTTGGGTATTTGCCATGGGTCGAATTATTATAATAGAAAAACAGGCGTGATAATCAATAGTAATTAGATCACATCACAGCTAAATCACTTGATATCATATTCTGAAAATTGAAAAATGACACCTGGACACGGGAATCAAACCCGGGACCTTTGGTTTAGTACACCAATGCGTTATCCGATATCTCGTGATCTTAATAAAATCACATTTGTAGCCGACAATTTCTGCATGTCCATCATAGACTCTGCCTTAAAATATGATTGAAGAATGACCCTTGACATGGGACAATTCCTGGGTAGCTCAGTGGTTAGCATTGGCGTACTAAACCAAAGGTCCTGGTTTCAATTCCCGTGTCCAGGTGTCGTTTTTCAATTTTCAGAATATGAAATCTATATGGAGTAATCCTCACTAAAAGCATAAATAATAGCTTTGGCTATTTGATTCATAAATCACTTGATATTGTGAATTTATCTTAAATTTGTTGACGGCCACGCTCACACTAACCAAGGCGCGTGACTTGTATCAAGCGAAATATTAGAAGCCAACCAATATAATAAATAGCAATATAAATATATGATTTTGTTAATTAATTTAACACACTAGCTAAAGAATTGGTGCAGGTGAATAATAAATAATAATTTAAATATAAAAGTTTTATTATTTTAACCAACAACACAGTCACTATACAATCACTACAAAACTATAGATTGAAAAGAATAAATATTAATTCTGTGTCAACCTCATTTCATTCGCCAAGCCATTATGATCATCTACAGGCTGGCCACGAAAACGAGTGGGTCAGCTGATGTCTGTTTATGTGCGTAGCATAGTCAGGTAAATGTACAGTGATTGCTTATGTTTCAAGTTTATACTATTGGGATAAGCGAATGTTTGTTTCATAGTGGAAACAATAAAGAGGGAAGGGAAGGGAGGTTACTTAGCATCTTAATATTGATTTAAATTTATTCTCTTTACTTTTAAAAATGTAACTTTGACTGTAAAATACATTTAAAATGGTATTTATGTCACCGTGATGATGTTCAATTAAGGTGTCCAAATTAAATGCAAGGTTTTCTAACAGCGGAATTCAAAATCACTGAAAGTGTGTCACTAGTGTTCAGGTCTACAAAAAGGAGTGTATGCTCTTACTAATATTGCGAGCATTTCCAAAACAGTGTATCAGTTCTCAACATAGACAGTGAGAAGTGGATAACCAATGGTTACAAAGTCAAGATTATTAACAAGCCTCAATAGAACAAAGTTCCTATTTCCCTGACAGACAAAATAGATATTATTTTTATTCTATTGTACAATAACATTCCATTGTTCATATTTTATTATTTGCATTATTTTTTTACATTTTGTTTATTTGTTATTTTATTAATATATATATTTTTTAATATAAATAGATAGATTGCAATACCACAGTAAAGGATGAAAGAAATTTTACTCTACTCTAACAGTGTGCTCAGTCATTTATACAATTTTTGCTCATTCAAAATAATGTTTGTATTTTCAAAAGTTTCTTTTCTCTTTTACCTTATTTTTTTACTTTTTAAGCTTAAGGTTTTTCTTATCAAGAGTTTTTATTCAAATAGCTTTATCTTATTTTAGAAAATTGTATTAACTAGTAATATATTTAAATTAGCGATATGTGAGATCAAGTGATTGGTTTGAGTCAATCATGAGCGAAATTCTCTACGAAGTTTCAGAATATAAAGTCAAGATGAGAATGGGTTTAATATATAATACTAAAATTTACTTATGTAAATAAAAAACAAATAAGAGCTACAATTATTTTAAAATCCAGAAAAACTTATTTTTATTAATATTTAAGAAAAAATCAAACCATTTTAACTTATAGCTTATAGGATTAATTTTTAAATATACAGTATTACCCAAAAAATAAGATCCCCCCACTTAAATTTGCTCCCACCCTAAAAGGTAATAATTTCCTAATGTTCATATTATTTACATGTCTTATTGCTAAGATATAAAAAAATTTGTTATCACTATGTTATAATCATTGCCGAGAGATGCCTTTTTTTTATGATTATCTACAAACTGTAGTGTTATTTATTATGGGTCTACGAGCTCAAAAGTGTTTTAATGCGAGTCAATCTTGGGTAAATTCCTCATGAAGCTCCAAGTGTTGAGCAGAGTCAAACTTTGATTGAATTAATATATCATTTTCAGATTTAATAAGTAAAGAAACAAATGAGTTTTAAAATAATTTTAATTTTTTTAACGATATATTACTATACCATTAAAAAGTAGGGCTGGACGAAAATAACATTGTTACTGCGAGAAGAGGACGAGACGGGAAATGAGTCAAAATATTGGGATAAGAGTGTGAATGGGAAATTTTAAAAATGATGGTTATAATAATGTTATTTTATAAATAAATATTAATCTTTAAACCTATATGGTATGACATACAGGTAAAAGCTTTAAAATTATTAAACATAAAAAGATAGTAAGATACTATAACAATATCATTAAGAAAATATAAAGAAAGGGTGTGAGATTAGCATTTTATATCGCATCAAATATCAAAATTTTGAACAAATACTAAATAATACATATTGAATAGTTGATTAAATATTTTTGTTAGAAATTAATTGTAATTAAGTAATTTCTATTGAAAAAGGTTTTTTTTATATTCAACTATTGGAAGAGTGATGGATTAAATACCCAAGATATATTTGTTGATTGCGGTTATAGCGGCATATAAATATCATCTTCTTTAAATTTAAAAATAACACCTGGACAAGGGAAATAAACCCAGAACCTTTGGCTTAGACATGAATGCTCTATCCACTCAAGCTATCCACACTCATATGTAGCTGACGATTTCCACATGTCCCTCACAGACTCTTTCATAAAATATGAGTGAAGAGCTTTGGTACTAAGCCAATGGCCCCGGGTTTGATTCCCGTGCACAGGTGTCACGTTTCAATTTGAAGAAAATTAGAAGATTGCATAATATATATATATATATATGTTGCCTAGGTTTGAAACCCCTTAAATATCCTTTTATATGTGCTGCCCCTTAAATGTTCTTTATTTTAACAGATTGGTTGGTTCTCTAATTTAACAACTCTTATTTAAAGGTTCTCCAGATTTTCAACAGCTTAAATTTTCTTTAGCTCTAAAACCCCTTAGATGTTATCTAGGCTTGATACCTCATTAATTTTATCAAGAATTGACACCCCTTAATGTGTCTTTAATTATTTAACATATATGTAATTTCTACTCACTGGCTGTTTAGTTCTCAAAACAAACAGGCTGATTGCTCATAAAGAGTTGACCTTGGCAAACTACTTTCTCTTTCTCCCTCCTTCATTGGTAGAGTATAGTATATATCTGTCCTTCTCTAGTTCTAAGCTCTCTCTTGCTGAACCAGACAAAGACAGAGCACGATGAGTCCTGCTTCCCAACTGGTTTGTGTCCCACAAGTTACAAGATAACCCCCAAACATGTCACAGTCTACAAAAGAGATCAACAGTGAACAGTGAGTGATGAGCCAGCAGGAGCGAGTGTACACAAGTTTAAAAAAAATATAGTCATGAAAATATGTTAAGATGTGAGGATTTGGAATTTATTGTTTTAAATAAATATCCCCATTATTCCTTGTCCAGCTGTAGTGCAGCTGTTTACTTAGTGCATTAATACCTGCTTAGGTGGCAACATGGTCTAAGGCATCACTTTTGCAATAGACTACCGATAATGGGGAGATCAGGGTTTGAATCCCAGTTGGGTGTAATGAGGGTGGTCTATCCTAAATGGTTTTTCACTTTTCTCCACACAAATGCAGGTATATTTCTTATAAACTCAACCTTACTCATACCTAACACATTAAAATAGTTTATAGTAAGTGTGTGTATAACCTGAAAAGATACTACTCGACACAGTAAACAGTGCATGCGGAAAGAATGTCAACTAGTCGGAAAAAAAGCGGGGAGACCAATGATACACATCATCAGTCGCCATCCATCTTGATGTTCTGGCGTGTACACCATGGTCAACTTACAGACACACCGATTCAGACGCAACCACCGTGGCAAGGTATGATAATCTACAGATCTTAGCATTATTACATGAGCTTTCCCAAACGGTGAACACCAACCAGGATAGATTCTGGCAGCTCGAAGAACAAGTAGACTGCCTAACACCAAGGAACGAGCAACAACCAGCCGACCCTCCACCGGGGGGTGTAGCAGCATCACCTAGGCTGACAGCGCCAATCATACCAACCAGGGAAGCCTGGGCGTAGCCGTTTCCTCCTGAAACCTCGCTATTGGAGACTGAGGAATTCGCAGCACTCGCATTGGCTCTCAAAGCCAACTTCCTCCCAGCAGGGATAAACACAAGGCCAATTTCCTGTTGGCCAATTTCCTGTTGGCCATTGCCGTCCAATACCCGAATTTACCGAGAACGACCCAGCAGACACTGCTTCAGACTCAACCCCGTCTATATCGCGTTGACTAAGGGAAAGCCGACAGCGATCGCAACGGCTGGAAAGATGCGGGTCTGGCGATATAGCCACTTAGACTGATACTTTATTTTTTATAATTTTAATACTATAAAAGAATTAGAAGCTTTTGGCAATTTGATCAGAAAGGGATCAAATTTTATAGTTTCTATTAAGTTCAAATGTAGTGGTAGTTGTCATAGATATTTTTGAATAGGGTCAGGAAAAGGGAAAAAAGCTCTGAATCAGTTGGAGTTGTAGGTCTCAACAATACATTTAAATTCTATAATCTTGTAGAATTTGTCAAAGATAAAAAGTAACTAAACTGTACCCTCAAATTTTTTATAATAATTTATTTTTAAATTGTAGGTTTTCCAAACCAAAACTAAATATTATTTTGTCTAACAAATGTTTAGTAGGGTAAAATAAAAATCTAGGCGTAGTGCATCTATTATAATTGTGTATTTTTAATCAAGCATTTTAGGTATGAATATAAATAGATTCTAAGAAAAGTTTTCAGATAGAAAATTTATGGTGTGAATTTTAAAAGCTAATTACACAATTAAACATAAGTAATCAAACTAAAATGAAAATATAAGTGGATCCCAATCTTGTTCATAATTTTTTTTAACTGAGCTAATTTAACAAACAAACCTCACAAAAAGCGATAAACTGGACTCTAAAAAATATTGTTTATCTATGATATAAAAACAAATGGCTGCCATTCCAAATAGTAGCAATGACATAGACATGTATTTATGCAAATTAGTGTGATGGTGTATTTTTTGGATAATTTTTATATTTAAAAGCCACTTTTAATTACTTTGTATTATACATATTTTTTTAGAGGTAAATATTAACATTAATTAAAACTATACAGTCTAGTGTGGTTATATTATTTAATGGCACTCAGTTATATCTACTAGGTAGTTGTAAAATAACAGTGATTGAAGTTTCGGGTACCTAGCCATCTTATTAACGAAAGATTAGGTTAATTTAACCTTTAATACATTAATATTATATTCTTAATGAACATTAAATACAAACATGAAATTGATAAATAATCCTTTTGCTGAGACTTTTTTTACATTATTTGTTTCCTGAAAAATCAGTGGGAATTATTTTTCCCGCACAAGTTTTAGGAACATCCAATTTCCCAAAGTTTAGAACCCCACCCAGTTCTAATTTTAGTTTAGAGCCGGAATACTGAAGTTTGGCAAAATGGCGATGAAGCCGGTCAACAGCACAGCCATGTGCAGTATTGCTTATTAGATTAACTTGTTTTACTATACGGAATGTTTGTTTCTTGTATAAGATACTTGGTTTTATAAGGTTGGGTGATTCATGCGTGTATCGCATTATTTAAATATTAATTACATATTATTATATAATAAAATATAAGATAAATGCCAAGAAAGTGTTGTGTTCCTGGTTGTAAAAGCAATTATAGTTCCGATAAATCATCAGGTTATGTAAAATACATTTTGTTTTCCCCACAATGAAGAATTTAAATAGAAGCTTTTTAAAATTATTCCCAGGGATTACTGGACAGGTGACACCATCGTCGGGATATGTAGTTTGCACCAAATATTTTGAGGAACGTGAAATATCTAAGAGCGATACTTATAAAGATAAGAACGGTTGTATGAGAGAATACACGAGGGATCATCCAATTTTAAATCTAAGGGTAGTGCCTAGAATATTTATACTTGGCCAAACCGCAAGTACTGATAGAAGTGGTCCTGACTTAAGAAAACAATGTTTTCTTGAACATTCTGAAAGGATTAGCAAATCACTTTTAAATAAAGATTTAATCAAAGACTTTTCTTCCATGCAATGATTTTAATGTTAGACTAGTTTGTATAAACAAGTAAAAATATGAAATTGTAAACCAAGCAAACTATTTTTCGAAAGAAAATCCAGACATGCATGCAAGTGTTAAGAGTGACGAGCATTTGTCAGTAAATCTTAACTTTTGTGGTTTTGATGTCATCACTGATGACCTGAGATAGATTTTGTAACAGAACTTAAAGCTACAAAAATGGTCGTAGCTTCAAAGTATTTTCGACAAATACTTTGGTAACTTTTCTTTTGCACCTTCTGCAGGAACTGTGTTTGAAAACACCATACAAACCTTCAGTGTATTGAAAAAACATTTACAAGAATCTTAAAGTGCTGAACTTTTCCCTCATATGGATTTTCTAAGAGAACAGATTGAATTACGTACAAAACAAAAGAAGAAAATACACTGTTAATACTATTATCAGAGCTTTATTACTGTACAACTAATCTAGTGCATGCTACTCTACCATAAGATCAAATCATTTGCTCGTACTGACTCACCCATAATATTTACAACAATTGTCATCAAAAATGTTGATATATCCAACAGACGACATCCAGAACAAACATTTCCTCAAATTTGTTGCCAAGAAATTGACAATTTGAGAGAAATATGTGCTTCTTCAAGTGGATGAAATATATTTAATACCCAGAATTAGTAATAGATGTGATTTAGCCGGCTATAATAATAGCCATATCGTGTCCAAAGGGAAATATTTAACCAGACAAAAGAAGAATGAAAATAAACAGTTTCAGCAAACTAAATTATATATTTGAAACCTCCTATCATTGGTTTGTTTGGTATATTCAATGTTTAGCCATTTTTTTTAATATTTTACACAAAAGCTTACCTACCACCAAAATAAAAGTTGATTTATTATCATTTTTCACAAAAAAAAAATATATATATACATTAAACTATTAATAGCAAAACCAAGCTTTTATTTAATGAAATCCGATGATTTTATTTGACCACAAATCAGGGTTTCTACTGATCGACTCACCTTCCCGGCCAGAAAGACTATGCGAGTGTCGTGGTCATAGTAAGGGAAGAGCACCCCTGATGACGAGTCGATTGTCTCGATGCAAAGAGGAGCGGAGAGGTCACTCTGACTCCACACAGCATATTGGCGATCAGAGTAACGAGAGAACCCAGTAGAGAGGAGCCTGCCAGAATTACCCAGGAACACCACCTTGCAGGCCTTGGTGCCCGCGTGACAAACACCTTCCTATCACAAACAACGTCATTCAGTGAAAAGAGGTTTTCCTTATATAGATAATATATTTGCATCCAATGTCCTCTATGTCATTCCTTTTACATGTACCTATCTATGTGTACTGTCATTTTTTACAAATTTTCAATTTCTCCCTTTGGTGTGTTTTGGTGTCCTCTTTTGGGAAGTTGTGTTGTGCATTTCACACTCCTCCCTGATGAGTTCCGATAGAATGAAACCTAGGTAGGGGGATTGGACGGTATCAATCTATTTTCTTCAATAGGCAGCAATGTAAAGTGTGAAGTGTGTTCTTCTTTTCATTGTAAAAGCCATCTTGTGCATGTTCTTTTTATATGTTTCATCTACCTTTCCTGATGCTTCTTCAAAATTTAATACCATCATCTTATTAGATAACAGCCCCTTTAAAAACACAATTTAAAATTAATATGATTGTTAATAATTTAAAAAAATTAAATTCATTTGTATCAGAAATAAATGTCAATATGTGTGCATTTTTTCCTTACTTCCTCCATAGGTTATATTAAAGGAACCGACCTTGAAACTAAACAATATCCTTTAATATGACTAAAATATAGTTATTTGTGACCTAAATGTCTGAAACAAAGTCAAGAGAATGGGCCCAAATCTTTGAATTATTAATGTTATTTTAGAATAGTGAAGTTGACAGCATTTCAGATTCAAAATTCAAAAAACAAATTTAGTCTGAATCATATTTTTAGAGCTATTGAGATGTCCAACCCCAAAAAAAATTATAGGACAAACACAACTACCAACCTTAATAAAATTAAATTTATCACTTTATGTGAACAATTAGACACCTTATCTCAGTCGGTAACATGTCTGTTCATTGAGCCATGGGTCCCGGGTTCGATCCCAGGCATGGTCAAAAAATTTAAAATAGGTGAAATGTGGGTTTACCAAGGCATATAAAGCTATGACAGTACTAGCAAGCCTTTAGTGGAAAATATATGGCTTGAATAAAAAATTGAGCCAGGCCACAAGCTGTAAACATTAATGGACATAAAAAAAAATTACATATTGAATAACTTATGCTTATATTATTTTTTTAAGAATTGATCCAGATTAGAGATCAAGGATTTGTTAGTAAAATGAAGACTCAGGATTAGAATTCAAGGAATGTGGATTTGACTCCTCTTTAGTAATTAGTTAAAAAGATTAAGATGAATAATAAAATGGCAATAAGATATGTTATGTTATGTAAGGCAGGAAATACAGTGATATTTGTATTCAGGATCAATTGGTCTAATGAAATGATCATTTCTTGTCAGTGATGGTGTAACATGTAGAATTGAACTATTAAAATCAAGAGTTAGCAGTTCTAATTTGAACATCAAACTCCATTAATTGGAATTATTTATTCAATGTTATCATTATCAATTATATACCTATGAGTTTCGGTTTCAATTAATAAAATAGGGATAATTTAATATTATAAATTAGGTCAGAACTAATTGTGATAGATTCCATTTTATTTTAAAATAAAATGATATAATCAATACTTTTAATGCTACATTCTCTAACACATTGTAATCATTCACAATATAAAACAATAATTAGAGTTACTAAGAAAATTAATACTGTTGTAAAAGCTTGAACTAATATAGGTCAGTTTGTAAATATAATAAAAGGTAAAAATAGAATGATCACTACATCAAAGATTAGGAAGATTAGATCTTTTAGGGTCGAATATACATTCAAATGGCAATCTTTTTTATCGATCATTTAGTGTGACCTGTCCATTTTTCCATGGAATTAAACCATAGTACTTTCGAATATCCACTGGCTTTTCTAACACTCAACTAAGAGATAGATTTTATTGTCTGTGTATTGTAAAGTGTGTGTGTGGAACTTACCGAGAGAACAATGCCACGTCGAGGTTCAATCACTCGTAATTTCTTGTCCTTACAGGTGGTAGCAATGAGGGAACCATCCCGGTTGAATGACATGGAGAAGATGACGTCAGGATGACAGTCTATAACATTGACAGCTTCCCCTGACCCAACATCCCACACTATCATCTGGAACATAGAGATGATATCTAGGCGAGTCTACTTATGGGCATGACACCCAGCCTACTCGGGATATCATGCCACACTGGATTATTTCCCAAACTATCCAATAATCAACCCTTACAACATCACCACCACAAACTATGACCAAAACATCAACCGTTCTAGATATTTCTGGCCAGCAACTCTCAAAATCAAAACAATAAGTTATGTCCTGATACCTAACGCTATGCTAACTTTACACTACAGCAAGTTTCCAACTTAAAAGATCCACTAAAAGATAAAAACTATCACAACCTCCGTCTCAAAACACCGCTCTGGTTACCATGAACGTTGTGTCACTGTATACTACTAGCCCGCATGTTCATAGCCTGGCTGCAGTTGAACTTTTCTTGAACAAACATCCTATCAACACCCACCAATCACATCATTTATCCTGAATCTCACTAAATGTACACTACAAAAAAAGAATTGATTCATAGACAACCATTTTACACACACCAATGGGTACAAGGTTGGCACCTTCTTATGCCAGTTTTTACATTGGTAAACTATAAACTATATTCTTGACTGCCAAATCAACAACACACGCTGCTAGTTCCCCTTCATAGATGATATATGCATGGTGTGGACAGCATGCTAAGCCAGACTATTTTCAAACAATCTCAACTATTTTTTAACTCTGAAATTTACTTCAAATTAGTCCATATAACTAGGTGATACTCATTGCTGCAGACATAACTATTAGGTTGGTTTCACACCAACGAGTCCCGAGTCGAGTCGAGTCTGACTCATCAATTGAGACAAGTACATATTGCATTTGACAGCACGATGGT
>CABEEJ010011433.1:0-11058 GCA_901482245.1 Timema douglasi | reverse complement strand
TCGGTCGACCGTTCACTGGCCTTTCACGACGACACTAAAATCGTTCGTTGAACCGGCACTCGTAATATAGAAAATATTGGCCCTGACAGGGGCCGAAAGATTTTACGTTAAAAACCAGAATGTTTGGATATTAATGGTTCAAAACACCGATTGGTAATAGATCACTGGTAATCCACTGAAAATCACTCAACTTCGGCCTTAACAAGGCTTCGTAAGAACTGTAACCGTCGTTTTGAAAACACCATATACACACAACCTCCTGGGTCAACGTCTGTAGGTCGATTAGATGCCTTAAACATACGCACAACGGCTTATATATGATATACCCCTTGCATCTTTTTCCCCTCGTCAACAGTGTAAAAACTAACTAATAGAAAAAGTCCTGGCGACAGGTGTTGCGAAGGCTAGCTTCTTATTGGTATAGGGAATTGGCGTCTTTTGCCCAATACTGTGGAGTTGTTCCTTTTAACAGGAAATAGCGCAGTTGTTCTTTTAACAGGAAATATGGTATAAAAAATATAATTTAAAGGTGTAATCCTTTTCACATTATTTCTGAGACGCGCGTTTTTTTTAATGTATGAATCTTAAAAGGATATTCTACATATATTACTTTAAAGAAAAACTACCTTTATCCATGACCTTTTATATAATTTAGAGTAATCAAAACCAATATCATTACAATCCCCTTTGTGAATTCAGACTAAACATTTGATTAAATTAGTAAACCTTTGAATCATTATTATATTAATAAAGAGCTTAAAGAGCATGAAATTTAAAGATATAAGGTATTTCCATTACTGGAATATCAAAGAGCTTAAAGAGCTCCGATACACGGTTAACAAGGCACCAGAATCACCCCTGTGCATTCAAACTAAATCATTAAATTAAACTATATTTAATTTTAAATATCAATTCTGATTTTTTTACTACACAAAGGTTTGACTCTCCGACATAACCCAAACTTCTGTGGGACTATAACTTCCACCAACTTTGGAGTTGTCGAGAAGATTTAAACTTTCTTGTATCCATTACTACAACAGAAAACACAGCAATATTACATTAGAATACTGGAAATTTCTCACCAAAAGAATCGGTTATCGTTTAAAGTTATAACTTATTGATCAACAATAATAATTACCTTTATAATTTCTTCACATTGAATAATTCTACAAAATGTTATCTTTATTTTAAACACTACCAAATTTTAAAGTAAAAACAAAAAATTGCTACCGACAAATAAATCTAAATATTACAAAGAGACTAGCGCTCAAGTGGCAAAAGGAAACGTTAAATGTTCCATAAAACAAATTAAACTTCCAAAATAAATATTCTAGTGAGGAATTACTGACTCCTACACTGAACGATTTTAATCACGAAATTAACAAAGCGTTCAAACACCCAAACCCATTATAGTCCATCATAATATTTAAGTATTTAGCAAAATATAAAGAGTTTTGAAAAAGATTTTAATAGTTAATAAGGAACGAATTGGAATATTAATAGTAAAATTCAATCTTTGGTAAACACTTACAACGTCAATTTAGCATGAAAAACATTGATGTATGATGCAATACAACAATAATATAGACATTATAAATTGAATTAATGAAAAATTTTGGCAATAATAATTACAAGTTGGAATGTCTTATAATGACATATATAATAAATAATTTAAGCTCTAACAAACATCTAAAAAAACTTAAGCATATTAGAAATGATTAAAATTGTGATCTTTAGAGTCAAACTTATTTCCAAACAGTGATATGACAAGATGATCCAAACATGTATGTATTAATTGTTTTGTGTTGAATGGGGAAAAACAAAATAGTTTATAATAAAAGGTTTCTATAATGACAAGAAAAAAGTTAAATAAAAATTGAATTCATTCCTTAACTGTAGTCCCTTGTTCCTTTGATTGCTGCATTCCCTGCAACGTATTGAGCTTCTACATGTTTCGATGCAGCATCGGCATCTCCATCAGGTCATAGATAGAAGATGTGCGGTTGAGTGTTGTACCTTGTTCTAGAAGATTCAATTGTTGCAGTCTAGAACCCAACAGTTAAGCTTGCTGTTTAGAAAGTTTCAAATCACGAACCAAAGCGTTCAGTTTCTTCTGTTCTATGAAGTGAGGCGATCTGTCATGAGTTTCAGGAATTTACTATTCCATAGGTCATGCATCTTCTGATTCACTTTCCTCCGTTGGCTCTGATGTAGTGGCTTGCAAGTGACAACCACGAACAGGTAAGCCTTCCCCATGAGGCACAGGCATAGGAACCGAAGAAACATTAGGATATTTAATTGTATGTTTAGTTTTACTGGAATTTCCTGCAATATTTGTCAGGCAAAATTAATTAACAGTCCATATAATCTCTTGGCTCGCACCAAACCATTGGAACAGCAAACGGCATGGCTCAGCGGTTTCCTTTCATCCATTCCATAGGGGTAGTTGCACATGTTATGCAAGCAATATGAGGTACAAAGGGTTTCAAATGGTATCAAAGTACACTTTATAAGCCTTCTTAACTAAGTCATTGATTGGCTTTCTTTGGGTTTTTGGCGTGAACCTACCAGATACATAGAAATGTTATCGGGGTGGTTTACACAAAGACGAAGCTTAGCAGTTGCCATTACGCTAAGAACACTGTGCTAACTATAACTTTAAAATATCAGAACGTTTCACTAGTTCACACAGGAAGAGAAAAAACACACAATAACACAAACTAAGCTATCAATAAAGAGAAATATAAAAAGTGACTAACACCATCAAAGTTTCAACACGCACTAAGCAGCAGGGCTAACGTGGTTATCTTTTCACGGACAGAGCATTTCCGAAGTTAGATTCGGATTCTACAACCACACAATCACAACCTTCATACACTGAAACGTTCCCCTTTCATAAAATGTTTAACTAAATATTAAATTGTATTTATATTATTTTAACTCAAGGGTAGACAAAAAAAAATAATAGTATAAAGTTTTACATATTCAAAACTAAAATGTTACAAATTAAATTACTTTTTTTAATTGCCCTGGTGTTTGTTAACAAAATTGTCCTGCTCCTACAAGATCAGTCCATGAAACGCGATTATTGGTTTTGGCCCCAACAGTGTCAGTATATATATTATTAAAGCTATTGAATCAGCCTACAACTTTCTTACCAAACATATTCTGATATTATTGCCATTTTCAAACAAGCAACAACATTAAAACGTTATATATAGAAATAAAAATTCCGTTCTATTTAAGCTTTTATTAAATTTAAGATAAAACTATTGATATTAACGCATATTTTTATAGGAACAATTTTGTAGAGCGTAACTTTATGATTAAAACTAAAAAAGTAATTATATCATTACTACAATTAATTATGGATATATAAGCTAGTTTCTCAATGTCTGCTAATGTAAAGTTGGGAGGGCACAGGGGGAGAAGCACACGGGGAGGGGTGGGGAGTTTTGGGAAAATACTCTTCTTATAGTGGTTTAAAGACTGGCCAAAATTTAGCTTTTATATTATAATATCCGACAGCAAACCTTTATTTCCTGGGCTAGTAGTGCAATTTAATGTTATGAATAGCTTTATATATATTCTCAGGACTCAACACATGTAACACAAAAGAAAGGTATTATGAAGTCATGTCCTAGCTTAGGTCAAGTGTCCACAACACACATAATATAACATATTTCAACAGTCATTCGCTTCACATAGTCTAGTTTTATTCCAGTAGCCCACCCCTATTACAGTGTACACCCTGGTATCATGCTATTTCAGTTAAATAACGTCTGGTCAAAGTATACGAAGGCCTTTAGCTCAGGGATCGTAGCCACATGACTTAAATTAGTAGAAATACAGTGTAAGCACTGCAAACAAGTTTTGAAACATATTTAGTATTATTTTTGTTATTGTTAGTTGTTCTTTTACAATATATATGCATATGAGTGATGTATCATTTACAAAATTCCCTCTGGTGTTTTAAAGTAAAATAATGTAAACAGAAGTCTATTTTTTAAACTAAACGAATATACTCTAGAAATGTTAGCCTTAATTTTTTTTATATAAATGCCTGAGGAAGCACACATACAATAATGTGATGGCAGTTCTCCGTACCCCATGTCACGTGTGAGAACCGACTTTAGAACTTCTACCTGCCCATGTGAAACCAAATTAAATTAGGGCGGATTACTGCTTGCTCGTCAGGCTTAGGCCCACGCGTTTTGACATGGGTTAAAGTGATAAAGAAATATATGATTCTAGGTAGATTAAGGTAGAGCAAGCAAACCATACACAAGAGATAACGCATGTATGAACCTCCCACATTAAGGACAGAAAAAATAACTCTACACAGATACGAGGAGAAAAATCTGCGATGGTATCGTGCAGCAACTTGAGTCATTTCCAAAGAAGTTTCTTCCTAATCTTAATACGTTTCTCAGGTGTATTTTGATCAGAATAAGGGGTCAGGGATGTTTACATTCTCTAATAACTTTCACGAGGGATTAGGGTCTTAACTCCCTTTTGGTATCACTTTGCTTTTTTTTTAAACTCGTTTATAGTGTTTTTCCGTGTTTCAATTACTCGTTAGTGGATTCGTGAGGAAGAATATCTCTGTAAGGCCTCCACGTTGGATATAGGCCAAGAACGGTGCAGTTCCTTTAATGATTCCCTATTCTAAGTACTATATTCTTATTGCCAAACATTGAGAATAAGATTTAATTTTTTATCACCATGTTTTACTAACTGTTGAGGATATACGCATATATGATTATTAATCTATTGAAGTAGAAATGAGGAAGGAAGCATTTTAGAGTTAATATACCCGTATTTGTTGGAGGGAGGGTAAGAAAGCATTTAGGAAAAACCCTCCTAATTAGACACAACTAGGATTCGAACACCGATCTCCCCTGTCATCAGCAAGCCAGTCTAGCACGTGAGTGACTCCTAAGACCATTCGGTCACTGACGCGGGTGGTAAGATACCAACTCTCTGCAGTGGTCTTAAAGTAACTTATGACTAACTGAAGTTGTGTTCGTTTTATGGATGTTCCATCCTGAAAATGATAGCTCAAAATATCTGCCTCTTTGCAATCTGTCTAAATGATACTAACATCAATACGGGCAAGTTTGGTCCATGCTCAATAGCGTGTGCGCCCCCCCTCCCCCTTATTTTTTACAATATATGCTTGAGACTGCCAAAGTGACGTAACTAGGGTACAGTTGGGACATGTGCCCTGGGTGCCAAATTGGTTGGGGGAGGGACATCTCCATTTTTATAGCTATAAGCTCCAAAATTTGACAGATTTCAACTTTATGAAGAAATTATGGATTGTAAAATGCTTCTAAAATTCTGAACCAATTTGCATATTTCAAAACTGATTAAGTCCTCTAGTTTATTGTTCAGTATTGAGATAAAAATAGTTTTCTAAACTTAAAAAAAGTTTATGTTCGGATAGTTATTACTATTAAAATTTCAATTTCCAGCTGTGAGCAATCTCATTTATTAAAATTGATTTGATCACTATTTGAGAACTTCATTATTCTGCATTAGTCGTCAGCATTGAATGTGATGAAACTGAAATAATACATTTTTATGACATTATGGATTATTTTTGTATCAGTTAAAGTTAGAAAAATAAATTTTTAGTGTTAGTTACTAATAGTTTTTTTTAAATATCTGTAAAGATTATTTGTATGCATACATTTTAACTGTCCTGGACGTCATTAACCCTAGTTACGCCTATTTTGTTTTTTTGTATTTTTGCATTGTCCTGTTGTCAATTCTTTCGTGAGGGTGTAAGAAGGTGTACATTATAGCATGGTTTCTTTGGAAAGAATGTAAGGCTATCGTATTGAGACGTTCACAGCTTGTACAATATAAGATTAATTCACCTGCTTTGGTGGCCCCATTGCGTTAAAATAGAATGTCAATGAAAGGGAGATCTGGGTTCAAATCCTGGTCGATTGTACAAAGAGTGATTTTTTAAACAAAAAAATCTACTCTCTCCCTATACAAATGTAGGTACACTCAATCTAAATTCAAACTTACTCGTCTTTAACTCATTAGCGTGATTATTACATAAGCCTATAATCTGAAAAGGTAGTAATACGCGGTGAAAACATTAGTAAAAGTTTTTGTTGATGTCGCCACCCAAATGATTAAACATGCTCTTAATTTCCTATTTGTTATAGAAACGGCAGTTATAAAGCTCATTTACCTATATCAGAACTTTATTTTTGTGACCTTGCTATAAAAAAATAGATTATTTGTTTTTATAAAAGCTAGAGCTTTGTTTCCAAAGTTACTTTGATCCCAGATCTGCGACATTTTGAGTGAAACTTCGTTGAAAATTAAGTGGTTTCACTTTTTATTGTTTTTGTATTACAAAATCTCAAATATAAAACATAAACTTAATTTTGTATTAAATCATATATGTGTATTTTAAAAAAATCTCCGCTTTTAAATAAAATAGGTATTCTGGACCTTTGGGACGTGGCTAAGTGTTCCGGTAGTAATAATATTGCGCATCTGTGGAAAGACTAGCCAGTACTAATATACCATTACTCAGGGGACGCCCGAATGTACTAATCGTACATCCTTTCCGGGGAGGTTATTTCCATGTCCCGGTGAGATGAGAAGATGGTGATAGTGAGTATGAGGAACCAGTGCAAACACTTCCTAACTTAAGACTAATTAATCAAACTCTGCGGACCATAGGGCTAATTGCTCTGTTGAAAAAACTACCCAAGGTACAAGTCGGAAACTGAACACGGGATCCCTAGGTTTGTAACCAGGTGCACTGACCACTAAACCATAAGGCCGGGTAATGCTGCAGTAAGAAAGCTCGTATTTACATTTGCAATTTGGTTTCGATCGTTTGATAGGATCATTATGCTAGAGGGTTAAGAGCATTATTTTTTATGCGCTAGTTTATTTTGATTGACCTCGACCTCGGTTGTTGAATTAAGAAGTTTATTTTGGCGATATGTCTTACTCTTTCTTGAGATTTTAGCTCTGGTCTCTCCCTATTCACTCACAGGCCAAATTCTAATTTTAGCGCTCAACTTTCAAACGGCTGAGGGTAATTTTAAAAATACCACTCAAGTAGCTTTTTATAGCTAACCTTTTGAGTCACTATTTATATGTATTTGTTTGAATATGATTTTATTTCATATGTTGTTCTCATGATTTATTTGTATTTTAACTTATATCATATTATAAGACATTTAATACACCTTTTGATTGTTGCCGAGGTTAGGTCGTACCCTTCGTTTATCCCGGAAGGACGCAAGCCTACCTTGCATGGTTCCACTTTGGTTCAGCCAATAACATAGACAATAGTGCAGTCCACTGGCGCCTTTGAGGGTAAAAGGAGTGTCAATTTGTAAATTTGCCAGATTATTAGTTTTTTGTTTAGATTTAGGAATACGTTTCCGTCATTGTATATGCTAAAAACGATGTGTATTCTATGAAAGGAAGGGCGCACTATATTAATAAATAAAAAGTTGATTTAGCACTATTGTAATTTATTAATATCAGAAAGTATAAAATGCAGGATATAATTTAAAAATTAGCTCAACCTAATATGCCTGAATTGGCTGACCCAAATACCTATGGACAGAAAAATAAGCCTAAAGTAAATCAAACCTTATTTTATGTACAGTAATTTCTGGAACAAAACCAGAATTCGTCATACGATTAATTCTCTTTATCATCATAAATCAAAATCAAACGATAAAAACTTTTGACTTGTATAGATGACGCTACAACTCGATCCATTTTTATCCTTTTTTATACAATGAAAACACTTTAACAGCAAAACACTCACACACATATTTGTGCTTTGTTATAATTATCAAGATTCTTTCCAAGCAACTTTTTATTATTTAAAAAAAATGTCAATAAACATATTAATCAATCATTTATCGTTGAGCTACTTTGAAAGAGATTGAATCAAAAATAATTGGAGTGTGTTTCCCTAAATGATGGATCGTTGGATGTCGATGAATCAAATAGAATTCAGTCACTTGTGTCTAAAACTGTAATTTAACTAGGAATTTCTCTGTCGTTCTGATCTTTAAAAATAATTTAACCATCTACTGGAAAATAAGGTAATCATATAAAACGTAGTTTACACCCTATTGATTTTTCCAGTTTGAAATAAATACATAGTTCAAAAGTAAGACGTTATAATACATTCTAAAAAACTGTGAGTTATTAATAAATTTTAGATTCCTAAGCGTATTCTTTCAAACAATTCTTTAATAGCAATCCAAATTTTTATAATTTAAAATCAAATATTATTACTGAACTGTAAATTGAATATTTAGATGTAATTTTTTAATTTAAGGTATTAGAAAATGTTATATTAAAGAAAATATAATGAAGGCATGCAGATAAACCAAAAAATTAAGTTTCTGCCACATTAGAATACTAATTTAATATATTTATAAATAATGCATTTTACTTTTATTACAATATTAGAACTTTTTTAAAGTTTTAATAGCCATATTAAGTATATCCTAAACATAAAATAATGTATGAACACCAAACATAAATACTGTAATGTAATTTATTATGTTTTTTATCATTGACGAAAAATGCATGTGCCAAACGAACACAAAAATTGTGTAAAGTCAATACTCAAAAGTAGCACAGTATAATATATTCATTAAGTTTTATTAAAATATATACAAAACTAGTCTGACCTTACTTTTAATATATTTAAAAGAGATATTGAACTCCAAAGTATTTTTTTAACTCTATGATGGGTGTTTCTTGTCTGTCCATTCCAGAATATGTTTGTGAATACCAAACATAACTTTACTCCCCTTATTTTGAAAATTTTGGATATCTCTTTTACCAGAAAATAGATAATAGGTTAAATATATCATTTCAATAGCTTGCTCTAGGACTTCATGAAAGTACTAAATTTGGTTAGATAAAATATCTAAGTCTGATTAAAATTTAATAAAATAATTTGTTTCAATGATCAATAATCATTTCCGTAAACGTGATATAATAGAACGCTAATTTTTTCCAATTCCTCTTATATCCCTGTTATATATCATACTGTCATTTAATGGCCAATAGGTCTAAATAAAAAAAGAATCTCAATGCATTGTTTGTTAAAGCTTATTAAGGTAGGAATGTAGGGGAAGTGATAAAAGGAATGTGTTTTTGCCGTTTTAATATCAAAAGACTATTTTGGAATAATAAATAATACAATGCGCCAATAGAAACATAGAGTTAGATTATTTTTTCATAAGGTGTAATCAACAGTTGTTGAATTTTCTTTAGCACCGCGTGTTCGGGCTGTACGCTTAAGTACTAATTATGGTGATGGCTTAGGAAATGGGAAGATTTAATTTAGAGGAAGTGAGCCCACACTTGGGTGGAGGAGGAATGGAAAACCATTTAAGTAAAACCACCCCCAGCTCACTCCAGAGAGATTCTAACTTCGAACTCCCCGTCCTCGGCAGTCTAGCTCTACAAGAAACAAGCGCGTTAGCTAACTACGCCACCGAGGAGGGTTATAGTTGCAGATCACATCACTTTACGTATAAATACGTGAAAAAATCTAGTAGCTCTTCTAGCCGTCAGATAAGGTTATTCCTATGAAAATTGGACTAAAGTCACTTTATTCTGGATAAAAATATATATTACGGCCACACGTTAAGTTCATTCACCCATCAAAATTGTATTGCACAATTTTAACAAGTGTATAATTATATGCTATAAATAGTGATTTGATGATTTCGAATAAGTTCAGTTCACGTGTTATAAGGGGTTAAATTTCCTATTGTTTTCTTTTTGCGTACCAGTGTTAAGGTAAAGTAATTAAAATATATGGGACCTAAATCAGGTATAAATAGACATTAAAATGAGATGTAAACAATTAAATAATAATATTAATATTTTTATTAATAATATTATAAATATTATATGTTACATTATCATTATTATAAATATTGATACCTATAATATATTATATTATTAATATAAGACTATAAATATTTAATAGTTCACATCACATATGAATGCTTAGTTATACTTAATTTCAACCCCATATATTAGTTACTTAACCTTAACAATGATAATCAAAAAGCATAAAATAGAAAGTTTGATCCCTTATAGCACGTGAACTGAAATTATTTAAAATCTTTAAATCACTATTTATAGCTTATAAGTATATTCTTGTTTAAATTATGCAAAAAATTTTTATGATTGGCAAACCCATAAGTAGTGTTATCTGACACACACACTCTCTTCCCCCCAATCCATACCTTCACCCACGTTTTATGTTTTCTAGTGGCCAAATCTGAAACGTATTTTGCAACCTTCAATGAATCTTTATGCTCATTTTCTGGTAACTTTATTTTATATAATTAGTAATTACACATTCAACGACTAATCGTCGAGTATGATTACTTTTTACTTTCTCGCTATCTTACAGGTAGAGAAAGTATTGTGATCATTTAAAAAAATGAACTCAAGATTATGATGAATCTCGACGTTTCATGACCACCCGAATCCGAAAAAGAGGTTTTTGAATTCCCGTATGTCTGTCTTTACCTCCAACTAGAGCATAAACTATTTTAACGATCAAGCTAAAAATTGGTATATAGAGCTTTTATAAGGTTTCCCCGAGGTTGTTTTTGGAATTGGATATCTAACCCTAAAACTAAGGGTAGTTTACTAAAGGACAAAAAGAGAAATAGTCGATTTTCTTAAAATCAGCTCTAACGATTTTGATTGAATTTCATTTCAAAACATGTGTAAATATTCCAAACAAAATGGTTACTTTCAATATTTCAGCAAAATGACTTTAAGGGCTGATGGGTAAATTATCATTTGTTATCATATCTCCGAAATTATTTGAGATATGAAATTATTTATCATTTAAAATATGTAGATCTATTTATAAAACCAATAACTTTCAAGCAATACGTATATATATATATATATATATATATTTACTTTTCATACTAATATTATAAAGAGGAAAGGTTTGATTTTTTGTTTGTTTGTTTGTTTGTAATGAATAGGCTCCGAAACTACTGG
>CABEEJ010011431.1:0-11063 GCA_901482245.1 Timema douglasi | reverse complement strand
ATGTGTGTGTGACTACGTCTTCTATATAAGACATAAGAAAGGAAGAAGATGTCCCCTTTGTCAATTGAATTATTCCCACATTTTCGCTCTTTCGCTAAGTTGGATTTATTCATCAAATCTACTCTTAGAAGTCTATTATTCCTTTTTTTTTTCTCAATTTCTTTCATTATACAATTATTTATCCATTGGTCCATCTCATTTTAAACAAATTAGAATATCTTCAAAATACGTTCTTCTTAACCCATTAAGGCTAAATATTTTTTCACAAATAGTAATTGTAAATAGTGGCAGGAATTAAATACATGTAGAAATAGGCTATTTTTGGAGAGTTTCAGAATAAATGTCTTGTGGCCTTCACTTTTATTTTAATATAATATGTTGTTCGAAATTTAACTAAATATTTTTTAAATGTCACTTTATTGACACAAAACCACTTTAATTTTTCAATAGTGATGATAAGCTTGTAATACGAGCACCTTGGTCAAACACCATCCATAATCTTCGCTTCTTGAATCATTATATGTGACATTTTCCACATCACGTTTCTCACTTATTTCAATATCTGAATCCCATGATTACTAATAAATCTTAAAAATCCTCACTTGGTTTTTCATAAAAAGGCTTTTCCCACAATTATTGCCAATGTTTGTCTAGATTGAATCCGGAGATAACTAAACTATAAACAAATCGACTAATAATCAAGATCGACATAAAAATAACCTTTTCATGNAAATCTTATAAATCCTCTCTTTATTTTTCATGAAAAGGCTTATCCCACAGTTATTGTCACTGTTTGTCTAGATTAAATCCGGAGATAACTAAACTATATACAAATCAACTAATAATCAAGATCGTCTTAAAAATAACCATTTCATGGTCTACTTGATGTCAGACCATGGTATAAAATAAAATGGTATTAAATAATACATTTTAGAGCTTGTGAGTAAAAAGAACCACTAGTCTTTGAATTGAGGGGAACAATTCCCTAAGTGCCGTTGGACTATTTTCTTATCAAACGGAACAGTTCCATACATCTACTCCGTAGGTTTAATTTTTGTTTGAATTTTGCAACTTAAGTGCGCAGGGTTAATTTAAAATTAAAATAAATAAAACGTAAACAATATATTTAGGAATTGATTAGCAATCACCTTGATGCTGGTACTAATCTTACACCAATGTTCTGCACAGTGAAACAGTTCCTTCGGACATATATCCCTACAGCAACATGCACAAGAAGATGTGCTTCAACCAGCCGAGCAAAGACGAGTTGGTCAAATATAGAATTATTGTGTTCACCCTGATTAGTTCAGGAAGGTGAGAGAGCCCTTTTATTTTATTGTCAAGTGCAATGCGTCCTTCAAATCTTTTAATCAACAATATTTCAAATTTTAAAAAGAAAAATTGTTTTTCCCCCATTGGTGGAAAATAATCTATGCTGAGCCATTAATGTCCATGGATTATCAAATATATTAATTCATAGCATATGTTTAGAAGAAGTTAAGGAAAAGTGGATAGAAAACACTCACAAGGGAACAAACACAATATGACTTTTTAATTATTAATTCGAAAAATATGATGGAGTTGTAGTAAAATCAACCACAAATTATATTATACACACTAACAGGTGTTTATAAACACTTCGCTATCTCACTCCCATATTGGCGTATTATTCGGGAAACAGTAGGCGACTAATAGTAATCTGTGTTACTCTTATTTGTGATAATTTTTTCTATAACTCTCATATTTATTAAATTACATATTATATTTTGCTTAAAGCACTTCATTTAAAACTCTTAATGAGATATCCATATAAAAAGTAATTGTAATAGTTTTACTGAATTGAAACATCACTAAGATTTATAGAAACATTTTCTTTGTGGATGTGTACAGATTAGTAC
The DNA here is from genome assembly GCA_901482245.1 of Timema douglasi. Lineage (NCBI taxonomy): Eukaryota > Metazoa > Arthropoda > Insecta > Phasmatodea > Timematidae > Timema > Timema douglasi. The sequence goes on along the minus strand of CABEEJ010011431.1, from coordinate 9,165 downwards.
CATAACCATCAGAAGATGATGAAGTGTTCCACAAGAATGATCCCTTTACTCATATATTTGTGGACGAGTGCGGTCAGTCTCAGGAATCAGAATCCTTAGTACCTGTCACAGCGAACCTGGAGCCACCCTTTTCCCCATAATCCAGGAGGGGGGCATTTGGTTCTAGCTGGAGACCCCTTTGAGCTATGGCCGGTCTGTAACTATATGAAAGCACAATATTGCAGAGGTGGGTCTAATTTATGTATTGTCTTGTAATGTTCACCTCTATGGATAGGAATGGAGTATAACATAACACTTTAAGATCATTATCACAATCACTTTATTGTTCCAGCAATCCAGGTACTATTTGTTAGTCTTCTATTTCTTTCTGTCTAGATCCTTTTCTTCATCAAATTGGATTCAACCGTTTCGGCACATGCTCACTTCTCAAACTTTCACCTCACAAACAATTTTGTAAATATTTTAATGATTCCATTAAAACTCTTAAAAAACTCAAAATCCAAACTAGAATTAAAAATTAACTATAAATAAATAAAACAAATCACGGAAATAAGAACACCTTATGCATGATACAAAGTCAGCCCACCATTAAACATATTAAGTTGGCCACCATGACGTATATTATGTTTACTCGCCCGAGTGATGATTAAAATAAAGATACTGTTAATTCTTACTATCTAACTGGTTTTAATTATATACAACTATGCAAAGAACCCCAATTTATTGCATATGATCCTTAAATTTGACATTTTGTTGGGTTTTATTAAAAATAAATACTGTGAACAGTCAGCGATAAAGCTGTTTTTTTATTCCTACCGGCCTACATATCGTTTATCGATTGTTTGTTTAAAATTGATTCAGCCAATCTGATCACTTAGTAAGCGCTCTAAAGTTTTAAGAATCAAATAACGACCTGCTAATCTATTATTTGTTTTTAAATGGATTTTAACTTAGTTTTTATTATTTTTTAAAATATGTTATTGAAGTATCTGTAGAAATATTCAAACGTAGTCCTGCCTTATAAAATGGGAGTTAACACATTGTAGTCGAAAATATGTTCATGTTTTAAATAGAATGCGTTCTTATAAATAGATATATAGCAAGAATCAAATATATTTGTTTTCTACGCAAAAATAGATATATAATAAAATATTAATAATAAAACATACGTAAGCATTATTTAGTTCAGTATATCCAATGTATTTTTAATTGTTGAGCATGTTGTTCCAGTCTTTATTAAAAAGATTCGTTTTTATTTTTATTAAAGTTGATCTAAGGATAACTAGGCCTAATCTGTTTATTTTACGTTTTTTAGAAACTTAACTCATTTTAACAACACTTTTAAAAATAACTAGAAAACACTCATATTTTGATTAATTTGATTTTCAAACAATAATGAGTCTATAGATTGTTCAATTTGGCTGGATTTTAACCTGTATTTTGCGAGGGGTGGTTGGGGTTGATTAAAATTGAAAGCATGATTTAAATAAATCTTAATTCGCAGTTTAGGCATATCATGTGTAATGTAGGTTTATTTATAAATCATTAAAATCTTTTTAACGATTTTCTAGGATTTGGATTCGAGAAATAGTGGATTTGACGCATCTCTAGTTTTTTTCATTTTAGTCTGTATTTGTATAACATTACTTCTTATTTTGTCTCTTAGGCTTTCCCATCATGGTGCGGAGAAATTTTATTTTCATGGATTGTATACAGCTTTCTTCTCTTTTAGATAACGCGCATGTTTCCAGGCTGTTGGATGAAATAGATAATATATGTATTTTAAATTTAAAAACAGTACTTGCTTAAAACTACATGAAACTATGGGAATTTTATTTTGAAAATATGTTAGTGCCATTCCACACAGCCGTTTTCTCAACACAGATAGTTTCTAATGCTGTTCGAGTCTACCTCTGGTTCTGATTCAAGAGAGAAACAGTTTACCACATCATGGCTATAATAAATGCTCTCCCTAACCAAAAATCCAAGGTTTCAACACACTGCAGCCAGGAACTTTTTTCCCCCCAGATTTCTCTTAATATCTCCAAGCTTTATGAAGAAGGCTATTTCTTTGCTTGACCATGTGTGTCTGGTGATGAATAACTCATGGTTTACTCTTCTCCCCAATGGTTGGGATTGTGGTTTGTGAAATAATGCACAGAGGGGGAGAGCGGTATAGTGGGAGAAGAACCCCGCAACCGAGTGTTGAATGGAGGAGGGTATGAAGAAAAGATAAAGAAGAAAGACGAAAGGTACCTGCACATCCAAACCTATTTTAATAGTGTAAGTTACTTAGGAATGTTGAATTGTATCATAGTTATATATTTATTGAACTCAAGTTTGACTCAACCCTATACTTTGGAGCTTTATGAAAAGATCGCTCGGGACCGACTCCAATAAAAAAAAATGAGCTCACAGACACAAAATACACATACACCCGCTAATGGGATGGGGATGGTATAATTTTAGACAAAATGTACCCAAATGAGAAATAATTTAGGAAAAATAAGCCTTAGTATACCTAACCGGTATTCCAACCCTGATCTCGTCCTTGGCAATCCAGCCTATGAGATTGTTGTGTTAGAATATATCTCCACAAATGCGGGTGTCAGTAGTGAGCTGTCTCCACATAATGGAGCTGAATAGAGTGCAATCAATTACATCATATATGTATATTTCATCGAACAAAGGAAGAAACATGTTTTTGGTCTTCTCACTAAACATAGCGCGATTGACGATGAGTGCATTTCACTTGCTATTTAATAAATTAATGCAACATCAATTTTATTTCTCAATTATTCTCTAATATCCTGCCCATATATTCTACACCACTTATGTCACAAAATCAAATGTGTAATCAATTCTTATACCAAAGTTTAGTTAGCAATTGACTTCCAGCCTCCATGGTTAGAGGCAAGAAGCTGGCAATCACCCAGACATGACCTCACACAAGAGAGCTAAGCTACAACTATAGCTGCGCACACAGTAGATAGTTGCCAGTGTGAAAACCTACCTTATCTTTCTTTTAAATTGAGCGTTTCCACCACTGTCTGCACATTAGGACTAGTGCTGGTTCATCATAAAGGACTCACTTGTACCAATGTATTACAACCAAATGCAAGGTGGACTTTGCGCAAATTAACAAAGACTTGTGTTGAGAAAATAGCCACACAAAATTACACTTAAGATAGTTGTGAAGCCTCGAAATATATATAATATTTGTTTTTAATTCAAAATTTAGAATCTTGGTTTACATACTGAGGAAAGATCCAAAATTTGAAATCCAAATAAAACCTAGATTTGGATTAGATGAAATTTAATTTAGAATCTCAATCTTAAAGTCAAACTTTTGAATAGTTTATTAATTTTTTTAACATGTCCAATGTTATGGATTAAATAGCCAAACTATTATAGTTGTTAATTACAGTTCTAGACACATATACATGTAATATGCCATAAATTGAAAAATGACACCTGGCTACGGCAACCGAACTCGGGACTTTTGGCATCAATGCTCTTACCATTGAGCTATCTAGACATCATCCTGGGTCCATGGCCTGGTTGTTAAGTTCATCTTATATTTATATTTAATTGGTTCTGAACTACCAATAAGCAGTATTAAAGCTTACTTATAAAATTTAAAAATACTTTTTTTAGGATTTGAATCGCAAATATCTTAAGTATTTGATGGATTTGAGGGTTTCATCTGTGCTGTAAGAACAATCGGAACTTTAGACAGAAAAAAAATCATACCAATGTGAGAACATCTTTATTTAATGTTTGCCTTGTTTTCTAGGAATTATTTACCTGTCTAATGTACGGTGCAATGATTCCAATCTCAGACTGATTGACGGCAACACGGGCCTCTGACCCGAGAAGAAGGTTCATATACCACATTACCTGGCCTACTTCATAGGTGTTGAAGTGACTAACAAACAAACCAGATTGCAACACGTCAAACTAAACAATACAAATATACAAACAACAATATACAAATGTTTCATTAAAGGAAAAAAATATAACAAACGGTTGAATCAATTAAAATAAAAGCTGTTTACTGAGTTAGGAGTTCCGGGTTCGATTCTAAACATGGACGAAAAATTTATCATTAGTGAAATGTAGGTTTACCCTTTCAGAGTGATCAATTAACGTCCGGGGAATGGATATTGTGCCTGTCCTAGTATTAAGTTAAATTAAAAGGCAGAGGTTTCCAAACTTCTCAGGTCCGTGACTCCCTTGACATTTTATATCGTCCCCCCTGAGCCAAATAGTATTACATGGGTGTACACCATTCCATTACATCGTGTTTTTGAACAAATACATTGCAGGTCTCAACACGTCGCATTTCTCCACCTCTCTACACACAGCTAACCATATTGGCCAACACGATCCCAACAAGTTGTGTTACAATATAAACGAACTCTCAACTTGTTGGGAATGTTGGCCAACATGTCTGGAAAAATTGTCTAGATAAATAGGGTATATTTATAATTTGAAGATTATATTCTTATTTTATTATTTCATATTTGATTTTCGTTGCACCATAGTAATTGGAATTTACGAATTCAAGTCTCCAAGTTTGTTTAAGGACATTAGATTTCTGGCAAGTTAGAAACTCTCTTCGTCCCCAACTTTTGTCCTGTCTGGAACAGATGAATACTTTTTAAATCTAACTAACTATTTAACTTCAAGATGAGAGTTAGGTACACTATCCTTGTAATCAACTTTGCCAACAAGGGCAGTCAGGCACATAATCCCTTGAACCAAACCTACTTTCATAGTGAGAGTGAAGCCTTGTTTATTATGTAATCAAGTTGGATCCAACATGTTGGAAGACAAGACATGTGGAAAAGTAAGCTGTGTTTATTCTAGCCAACTTGTTGGACCAACATCCTGATTCCTTCACTAGTTTTTAATCAGTCTACACATTTCTAGCCACGGATAACGACGTATTACTTGCCGTTTCTTCATTTATTTTGATGACAGGAATTGTATTCTTGCAGAAGAACCAAAACTTAAGAAAGTGTAAGGCGTTCGAAGTTTTTTGCGCTCGACGTTGAATTGAAGGTGTGTATAAGGTAATAATGAGTTGCCTACATTTGTAAAGTGGAGTTGATAGCTTTGTACACATGTAATATCACAAAGAACAGAATACTTTTGATATAAATCAACTACTAATCTAGTAGCCGAAGCTATTATTATTTATTCTTTTTAGTGAGGAATTCTCCATCTAGATATCATATTCTGAAAATTGAAAAATGACACCGAACTCGGGTCCCGGGTTCGATTCCTGTTTCCAGATGTAGTTTTTCTATTTTCAGAATCTAAATTCAATTAGTTTAACTGTATTAGCCTTGTTCCATTCCATGATCACAAAATTATACTAGCCTCGATTTTAAAAGTTAAACTAATCTGAAGATAAAACACATGCTTCACCAAGGTTAGACACTCATTCAACTCGATAGCGCATGCGCAGAACCTCCCAACCCGGCCAACATGTTGGGTTGGTCGGTCGTTTATTATCTCTAACAAGTGATCCAACATAACCCAACACAACTTGTTGGCTCTGGCCAACTCATCCAACACCAACATGTTGGCCAACATCCCCAACAAGTTGGGAGTGCGTTTATATTGTAACACAACTTGTTGGGATCGTGTTGGCCAATATGGTTAGCTGTGTGTAGAGGTGGAGAAATGCGACGTGTTGGACCTGCAATGTATTTGTTCAAAAACGCGATGTAATGGACTTGCGATGTAATGGTGCCCACCCGTATTATGTATGCCACTCTTTATGCATGTGTCATGCATTTTACAATGTTTTTTTTTACATGAGACTTAAAAATTAGTAAAAAAGAAACATGAACTTTTAGGTAATCATTTTAAAATTTAAGTTAACATTTAAATTCAAAGAATTAAAAAAAACTTTACACAAATTAAGTACAAAGTAATGCATATGAAATAACTTTTATAAAACAGTCAAGCAGTCAGTTTTACCCTCATCCTTCTTAATGGGATGGATGGGCTTGTCTCTTCTTGCACAGTTCAGCAAGCCCGGGTAATATACTGGAAATGGAAATACACATCTGTTTCTCAACATTGACTCTTGCTCTGTACTTGTATTTGATAACCGCCACTGCTGAAAATCCAGCCTCACGCTGATAGGAAGTTTCAAACGGGATTAGTATTCACAGAACTCTGTTGTTTGTTGCTGGATATTCCTGCTCCACCAGGCTCCATAATTCAGGCAGTGACACAGACATAAACTTATCTTTCAATGTGGAATATTATGAAAGATCAATAAGTTGCTCCTCTTATACAGTAGTGAGATTTGATGGGGACTCTGCATTGAAGGGATCTCCGACCCATTGTTACTGTTCAACCACCTCTTCTGGAAATACTTTCCGAATTTAACCTGGAGTTGTGCCTACATACATACATACATAGTCATGTGATTTGCAGCTGTCACCTTTAATATAAATTATAATATCAATACCTATAAAATAATAATAATAATAATTATTATTATTATTATTATTATTATTATAATTTTTATTATAATAATATTAATATCATAAAGATGGAAGTTTGCAATGTTATAAGAAAACCCCAATTTTTTCCTTTATTGGTAACACCACTCAAGATATAACTAAAAACTATAAACTAAGTTTAGTAGTTTGGGATGTTTCTATTGGAAAAGGTGAGAATGATGTCCAAAAAAACTAATATGGATGCATATTTTCTCCTGTTGACTGTAACAAGGTGATCATTTAGTAGAAGAACTTAACAAACCTCTGGAAGGAAGGTATTTAAAATGACTGTGACATGTAGCTAGCTGAAATTCGTGCTCAACTTTATTATGGAGAAGCTGTTATGAGCGAAAGATATGATGTGGTGCAAGCCAAATATAAATATTTGTACAATCCGTTTACCCTGAAAGGTAGAAGTCTTACGTTAACAGACTACACAATGATCCTATATAATAAATTGAGCCATAGTGGAACAATTCGAGGTAGTCTTGCAACCTTTTATGGTTGACGTAGATTATATTGTGCCCCACTCAGTCTTGATTTAGTTATTAGCGACGCTATTTCATAATCATTTAAGGTCAACACATTTTATTAGCACCACGTTTTACTACCTGTTCAAATTATACGTTTACATATTAATTAAACTAATGTGCCATAGACGAGGAACGTTGAATTTTTTTAGGAAATGTTCCTCCATTTGCGTGAAGGGAGGGTAAACAACTATATTGAAAAACCAGCCTCAGTACACCCAACCGAGATTCAAACCTTGATCTCCATGTCATCAGAAGTCTAGTCTAATGCAATAGTAGTGCATTAGATCACGTGGCCACCGAAGCGAATCAAAAAATATCTGATCTAGTTGAAGGTCTTGTAGTACTTTTTTCAAATAATGGTAAAAAAATAATAATGGGAATTTCTCTACTCTTTTACACAGTTGCTGGAATATTTAAAAAAAATCAACTCGTTGATAATCTAAGAACTCGTCATTGCATGCCTTGAGCTCTAATTTTACAAATGGTGTGAAGAATTAAATTCAAACTATTTATATTATTCAAAAGCAAAAAAAGGAAATTTTAACTCAAAAATCATTTAAAGAAATATCTGAAAAGATTGAGAATGTACTTCTTCTCATAATTCTACCAAACATCTTGCAGTCACTTGTCGCAATCCGTCCTAAGATAACTGCTTTGTGTCGTAACCTTGCTTGTGTTCCTGGCTAGGGTGCTATTTGCGACATCTGCGTTGCAAAGATTATCCTTTCTCCGGTGCATGCCCCACAGTGCGCTATCATCGGTAGTGTATAAGGGTGCCGCTCTCTGCTGGATCCTGTTGAAATAAGTACGGTTCCTTACCTGCATTTTTTATTACGCGTTTTACGTGCGAGCAGATTAGATTTGCATTCTCCACATCCAAAATTATAAGCTATTCTTAAATAAAATATGCAGACAATTAACTTAATTCATACTTTGAGTTTATCTTAATATCAATTTATAACGACGTAACATATTTAATACCTGCCAGGCACGTCTTTACTTCTCTCTAGTTAAATCGCATCTTTGTTACATTCTATTTCTAACCACGTTCCATGTACGTCTACATTCCTTTGTTTTACCGTGCCTGTACCTGGCTATATCCAGAGCGTTGTCTCTCTCAGAATATTACTCCCTACTCTCTGCTAACGTCAAAGAATACTTTTATCTCGTACAATGTTCTGAACCTATCACAAGAATTGCTCTTAGTTCTCAGCCTTCTGATTGGTTGAACAGTTGCATTACCCGATGCATCAGAAGGGCATGAAAGTTGTTGGAACAGAACAAATCTACATCAGCGATACCAAAGGTTTAAAAGAGACAGATGTTGCTGTGCCTTTTCCCTTTGTTAGCTGTCCAATTCGCCCAGTTAGCAAATTTAATAAAATTAAAATATTTTTACTTTTAAAGTGCTTGAAGGACTTAAATATGTTAGAATAAAAAATAACTAGCCAAAACAATATTATTAATAAAGATAAAACCCGAATTTAAAATATGAACTAGAAATGATAACGTTCAAAATTGCATCTTTGGTTAAAGTATTATCCATTCACGAGCTAAGTTTATTTGGATGACAGCTCAAAAAGTTACTAGAAATAGTCCCTAAAATATCCCTACGCCAACAGCTGATATCTGTCACTTTGGATCATTGTAATGAAAACATGTGGTAATGTAGAGTGTGAATGTGATAGTTAACCACAGTAATTTATAATAGGCTAATATTATGCCTATTATGCCTTTCTGTAGAAGCGCTGGAAAAGTTGAAATTATCTCTACTTGGGCAGTGCGGACTATTCTGGCCAAGCGGATTTCTTTTGATTGTATTAGAGCTGTCACATGAACAAATTTCAGCACTGCTCGCGTTTTACAGCAAAGGTGTGAAGCCACAATAAAACATAGGTGTAAAAGTCTGCAACAGTTCAGCCAACTGACAAACAATAATAAAATTCAGATAAGTTTAGCAACACTTTACATATTATAACGCTTCTATTTTGAATATTAATATTTCTTCAAATTTAAATAATTATATTCATGTTTGGGGTGTATTTTTCTATCTCCTATGTTCACACTATCACTAGGGCTCCTGCGTGCAGCATCTTTTAGTCTGG
>CABEEJ010011430.1:0-11068 GCA_901482245.1 Timema douglasi | reverse complement strand
ACAGTTGTGCTTGTGTTATACTGGCCAGCAAGGCAGTCTCTATGGTAGAGATACTGGTCTGTAGGAACAATACTCAGGGTAAGACAGCAACATTTGTACTCATGTTATACTGGCCAGCAAGGCAGTCTCTATGGTAGAGATACTGGTCTGTAGGAACAATACTCAGGGTAAGACACCAACAGTTGAACTTGAGTTATACTGGCCAGCAAGACAGTCTCTATGGTATAGATACTGGTCTGTAGGAACAATACTCAGGGTAAGACAGCAACAGTTGAAATTGTGTTAAGGCCGATACACACAGAATGCTAAGCTAAGATATAGTCTCTCTTTTCCCTCACGAATTCAGTATTGTTTCTTTTTGGTCTATTCCAGTGAAGTTTCGTTATGGCGTTCTCCAAAACGTATTGTTTGAGCTCAGATGATAGTACTGAGGAAGAGGAGATGTTGTTAGCAGCTGTTTTGGAAGAGGAAGAACATTTAGGAGGTAGAGGACGTATCTGGACCCACGAAATAAACCTGCAACTGGAAACATTCGGAGAATTTCATTTCTAGTTCAGCAAGACTTGAAGGTGGACGAGTACCCATTTAAAAACTACTTTATATTAAATAGAAACTAGTTTTACGGACTTTAAATCCTGATTAAAGATGATATCGTAAAGATGTATACCAATTTCACCGACGGAACGATTAGCTATTTGTTTGCGGTAAGAAAAAAAAAATTACACACAAATATAGCCTACAAGAACCAAACAATGCTATTTTTTAACTCTTAAATTATTATACCTTATAAAATCCTATATTATTAATTAAATTAAAAAATGGAAAAATTAGTGAATATTTAAAAACTAATCATTTAATTTTTAAAATTGAAATTTCCTGGCACAGTGTGACCAATGATTACTCGAAAGTCACTCAGTGGTTCTTGCATCAAGCTATGAATATTTGATTCATAAGTATTCCGCACTTGGGTGTCTGCAACGTACGTAGTTATGTCAGGGCTAGGTGTTTGACAACTTATTTGACCAGACGAGGCTTCTGAAGACCCTGTTGAAATAGGCCTTAAGGGAGTCATTAAATTAACACTCAGGGTTTGGCTGGAAAGTTAATTTTACTGGGCACTCGTCACAGAGTTAACATCACGTTGTAACCCTAACCATAGAGAAATGTATGTGTTATTCCTATGCCCTAACTGTAAGTAGGAGGGTAATTTTTTTTATCTTCTCGCACATAGCAGCAAAGAAAAAAATCTAGACGATCCCAATTTTTATTTAATCCTTCTCTTGCCTTTCTCGACTCAGATAAATATAATATTACTGTATCTGATGACTTGTTTGCATTCACGCGTTGCGCTTTGAATTGCTTAACCTTTTGCAAAGTAGGGGAATTTTGCGGAAGTGGATGCGAGTCTTCAACAGGTCTCTTATCCTCCCCTTCCCCTTCCACCTGCTCCTAAAAGCGTTCATTATTTTCCAACCCGATGTTTTCAGGCATAGATATTGCACTTTTTATAAAAGCAAGCCACTTGGTACAATTGATGATTGGAACCCCCTGAATGATTTTAGGGACGGTGTCCCCCTTGGAGGCCAGTACCCCCTTAATAAGGTGGACCAATCAGTTTTTACCTTTTCTTTGAAAACGGCTTTTTGTATGACAAAAGTACATATAAAGGTTAAAGATAATTTAATTACCTAGAAAATTGGTCTTTAGCACATTATGCATAGGAGTAGCAGCCGTTAATGAGATATGAAACATTTTATATTAAGTTTACTGTCGATGCACAGAAAAGCCTTGAGTAAAGTACACTGTGTAAAGTGTCATATTCTTTAAACACTATTAGAGTGTGCTATTACGACATGCTTCCCAATAATATTAATTTCATCCTCCCCACTCCCACGTTCCTCCCCTCCTCCTTGAGAATAAAATATATCCGGCCAATCTTGCATCATTTTATAATATTTTTTAATATACCATTGTGTCTTTACCACTTGTTTCCAATGCCTTCAGTTGAGGGCATTATCTTAGTAGTCGTTCCTTGATTTGTGTTGGATGCACACTCAAAGTTTCACCAAGTTCATGCATCTCTGATACGTATCTTTTCGCCAAATCAGACATTTTGAATACTGCTCTTTCTTGGTCAAATCTTCCCATGTATCTCGTTACCTCCTCCTCTGTTCACTCTCTGTATTACAGCCCTCTTGTATGCCTAAAGCTCGTCGCTCTCTTCACCCCGCCTTACACCCCCTCACCCCCTTTTGTAAGGCAGACAGCCTCGTAACCAGTTGGCAAGGTCCAGTCCTATCCGCCAACACCAACCCTTCCTAGTGGCTAGTCACTCTGTGCCAACCCCCTTACCTAGCTTTGCTACCACATAATATTTGAATATTATCTAAAACCTCAGCTATGGGAATGGAAATCTTAAGGGCAAGACTCTTCTGCTTTCACGAATGACGCGGCAAGCTCTAGCACGTAGAATCCAGAATGACTCTAGATTCTCCAAAGTAGGATGTTGATGAAAGAGACGTAGGAACCCTAGATGGTCAGAAATGGCCAAGCTGCACCCACACCTGACTGTCACAGCCTAGTCTCAAAGATAACCTAGTACTAGTAACTAACTTGCTATATTTTTATTAGTAGATATTCTAGGTAGCGAGTAAACGCTGAACCTGTAAACCTTCAATGTTTCTTAAACTTCCCTGATATCATTTACTACTCATGCTATTAATACTCGCCAGATACAGTCCAAACAGATTTAATTATTAGAAAGGAATGCTTTATGAGCCAATAGGGTAAATAGAAAGACAAAACTCTGGCCATATATGTTTTATATTACAGAGTAAAATATTTAACAAGTAAGTTGATGTACATAAATGAAACAGCTAAGTGCAAATAAAAATGACCTCAGTTATATATGATTGGGAAAAACCTGAGACATGAACCAAATAATAATAATCTAATATCCTTCTCACAATAATTTTACAAACCAAATAAATCAAAGGCGTGGAGCCGTTATGTAAATGTACGTTGTTGCCAACCGACAATGAAAGAAAGAAAATAAAATGCCATTAATGACTAACAATAGGTTCACAACAACCAATCAAGCCTTTCTCCAAATTTATACGAAAAATAAGTGTATGCCCTTAGGAAATTAATTATAATCTTTTCATAGGTGTTAACATTACAACGGAGATCCAGTTACTGCACCAATAATGTCATTATATAAAAGACAAAACATAAGATCATAGCCCGTTGTAAGCAACGTCAATATACCTCAACTCCTAACACGTCCTATACGTACGCGCCCAAAGGTGTTAAATATGAGACAAGCTATGTAGTACCACCAGAGCAAACCTTCATTCCATGATTAACAGAGTTACTAAATATAAAATCAAACAATTGAAGTTAATTAGTTGTCCCCTAATTAAATATATTAAACCCTGGATAAAAACCAACCATAGTTTACACTTACAAAAAAAGGTAATAAAAGGTTACCCTCGAACACCATCCCCATTATAAGGAATTATTTTATCAAACCCACCATCCTAGAAACAATTAATTATCTGGTTAACTATCTAGAAAAACACACTTGAAATAGTGGCCTAGAGCACACACAAACGACTTAAATTATCTGAACATTAAGAACCTCCTTAAACCAGCAGATTACGGTTTCAATTGTCTAAAGAGAATTTTGAAAAGATATTGGTGCTACAAGTTAATTAAAATTGAAATGTGAATTTGCTTACATGACTGTATCTCCACCTTGAACGAGATTTGCCTTCCAAAGGTGCCGTGATAACGTTGTATCAGTTGATTTATTGACTTTTCTTAAGGGGGGTGGGTGGGTGGTTATAAAATATTTTACCAAGAGAAGGTGTAGAATCACGGGATACCATGTCATAGTTCAACCAATAAACGCCCTCTTGATCTCTGATCAGTTGCACGTCTGCCAATCTCCCCTGGAGAGCACTTCACGGGGGGTATAAAAGAGAATCACTGTCCATTACCTCTCTGTCCTCCTTCGAGTTTATTTTCTTTGTGTTAATGTCAGGAGTCTTACTGAGGCCTTTTCGACGCGATGACCTTCGCGATTTTTTTTTCTCGTTAAATAATGACGTGTTGGGTGTTAAATAGTTCCACACGGTACGAATCTACAATCCTTGTTCCACAAAGCAACGGGACTGTGATGTGGATTTGGCGAGGATTTAGGGATGGAAGCCCTGGCCATCACAATGATCGTCGAAGTAAACTGTCCCATCCTAACATCAACGTCATGAGAATAAAGTTCAAAAAATACGGTGAGCTCGAGAAACTTATCCCTGTCAGCCTGTTTAAGCACCCACTGAGGTGCACGTGCTGTACTGGGAGGGTCTTGAAGCGGTGAAAGCAGAATGAGAAAGTGATCGCTACCACATAGGTCCGGATGAACCTCCCAAAGGAAGTGAGCAGCGATACTGGGGCTACATAAATTTAAGTCAATGGCAGAGGATACACCATTAAAGGTGGAGAAGTGTCTCTGGGTCCAGTGCCGTAACGTAGTCGTCTGGGAGCATCTGGGTGGGTAATTGAAGTGTGGCCCTCTATAAGAAAATATATCTTATGGCTATAGCACTCAGCAGTACCTTAAACTTAAGTCTCCTACACTGAGAAAAATATATCGTTAAATCTAATATCCGGATTGTACGATCTAGACCGTTAATTAGTAGATAGTTGAGTATATGATATAGATCGTAAAACTGATTATCTAGATTATATATTATAAAGTTTACGATCTGGATTGTTAAATATGTTTACGATAAAGACTAGAGCGATTTAAATTTACGATCACAGATCGTCTAAATAACGATATAGATAGTTATTCTAATTACCTATTTTTCTCAGTGCATGAAACAAACAAGGAATAGGTTTATGATACCTGCATGAATTATAATAAATTTGAGTACCTGTTTTATATTATAGGTATATGAATATTGTAATGTAATAAACTCAAGAAAATTAAAAAAAACTTTATTTCCAGTAAGTATCATTTTAATTTTCAAGGTGACTAAAATTTGGACCTTTTTTTCCTTGTTTTTACTGATAAAAAATCATCTATTGTCTTTCCAAAATCTATTTTTGAGCTCTTTCATTTCCGATGGACAGCAAAGCCAAATCACTTAGTCACTCCTTTCCCATTGAGCTACGCAGATAGTTTTTGATCACCTACTATTTAGAGAATGATAGCTTTGCCTTGGCTATATTGGAACTATGAAATATGCTGTGCATACATCAGGATAGCTTGAAGATGGTGCAGCATTGTCGATTTTCAAAAAATCAGCCAAATTTTTAGCATTATTAATTTTTTCAATCTTGTCTCTAAACGGTGTTCTAACGAAAATCACTTAAGATGGATGAGTGTGGAAGGTAAATCACTGGACAACGTATTCATAGGACAGTTATCCAAACGATGCATCGTGGGATTTGTATCAGATACTACGTTCAACAGAGACGCCACCAAGAATCCGTTAAATTTCCAAGCCTACGGCATGAACCATTTCTAGCTGTACGTGGACGGGGAACAAGTGCTGTCGAAACCGTTACAGCCCATACTGTGCAGTCAGTCCGATCAAGATCATACAGTTCCGGAAAGAACCATCAGAAAGCCCGGACAACATGCCAGACGAACCAACGGGAAGAGAACTGCTAAGAGCCATCACAGAACTCTCAAACACCTTTTACCAGAGGCTGAGACAACTAGAAGGACATCGGGACCCTCCAGCTGCCCCCGCGGTCACCCAGGGAGACATTCAGCCCACGGCTGAAGCATGAGTATCGCTGGTGTAGCCTGAAGAAGGCCTACTTCACGTAGACGAGGGCCCCGCTTTGAGGATAGCCTTAGCCCTCAAAGATAAACTCCTAGAAATGGCACCCGGACGAGAAAAGCATCAGTCGCAGTTTCTACTCAGCATGGCGTCCTGCTACAGAGAACTTCCACCAAGGGCACGGCAACTCCTGATGCACCGAATACATATTATCTACATCGCGGCCACCAAAGGCTGGCCAACCACCATCGCAGCATCAGGAGGAGACGCATCGCCAGCCATATTCCCTCCGGGATTTGTCCCGCCAGCACCGGTTTCAGTGATCACACAGCAGAGAAACTACTGGACAAGAGGTGAGACAAGCTCCGGGGGACCACAACGGCGAGGAAGGGGCTGGCGTCGATAGTGGACATCGTAAGAAGAAATCCTATGTTAATTACACTCATGTTAAAGTGCCCTCATGTATTTTATTAATGTAAACTATGTATTATGTCTGGCCAATAAAGGTCTCCGGGGTCTCCTCTCACCTGGCTGCCTCCGGCCATCCCTCTAGTTCCACGCAGGCTCGTTTGGCGAGATTGTATAAAAGCGGGAACTGGAGGGATGATCGGGTCAGTCACACACCTTTAGTATTCTGCAGGTTAATTTCATCTGTTTCACTTCATCTGGTATATAAGTTCATTCACGAGGTTAAGAGTCATGACAATTTCTCGGTACTCAATCAACAAATCAGCCCTTTCACAGACAACCTAGCTTGGCGTAACTGTCAAGTTGGTAGCTCTGTGTCGGGCAACAGCCGAACGGCGATGATCGGGTCAGTCAGTAGCGGGAGGAGGCTCCAACAACACAGGTAATTATGTCATATCCTACCACACACTGTTTTCTGGAAAGGATATCTATTTAATGAACGAAGGTAGTGACATCACGCGGGAAGCCTTCCCTAAGAGATATCATTTCATGGTTTTCTATCTCACACTTAATTTGTCCGCCCATATGAGATTGCATTGCAATTTGATGAGGCATGGTCCTCTGAGCATCTAAATTACCTTCACCAGAGCTCTCACCGAAACCGTCAACTTTATCATCTACGGGGAGTTTGCCAACATCATTACCATTGACCAGGACAGAAACGTCGTGACTGATTTTGAGATTTAATACAAGCGACTTCCCATCCCTTTGTTCGTCATTTAAATTATGTACGTTGTAGATTTACAGAGCTTCATCGACGACAGCAAAGAGTTTATTGTCAAGGAACTGAGTGTTTTATCTGTATGTGGTACATTACTTCAACAATGGGTGTTAAAAACCCCTTACAGCATCGAGTAAATTTCCACCGTTGCTAAAAGGCAAGCTGACTATCGTCAAAAAACTGTATGGTATTCTTTGGGATAGCGGTGATGTTACCTGCTTGAACCCCTCATCTCCCGTGCCACTACGCATGTAGAAACGGTCTATACCAAGGGGACAGAAAATAAAAAGTTTCTAGCCAAATACACGCCTACGCCTGCCATATATTTGTAAGACAGAGGTTGTTCATCTTTTAAAACACTTAAATTTGGCCACACCCTGTGCATGGAACATAGCTGTTTAGAATTTCTCTTCAGCCTCCATCGTTTGGGGACTTTACGATTGGATTATTGAAGATGGAAACGTGCACCATAAGACTTGCGCTGAAAACAAACTCGTGGTTCCTTTCTGTACGTTCGGGTGTTTTTCCTGCTGATCAACTACCCTCAAGAATAGCGCGACCTGCCACTCTCGTCATTAACATGTATCCACACACCAAGCCTGGGATGCATTGGGTCGCCATATTTATCGACAAAAATGGCGTGGGAGAATACTTTGGCAGCTATGGTTTCCACCCCGAATGAATTCACATTTATACAATAAAACATTTCCCACACGTCTCCTAACACGATACAACTTCAAATCATAGCTTCAGACTTTTGCGGCCATTACTGTTTCATGCACCTTCTCTATCGCATCCAGAATATTCCAATGAAAACTTTTCTAGCCCTATTCTCACCCACCAATCACACAGCCAACGACGCTAAGGTGTTGAGATATTACAACACATTTTTCAAGGCGCTTGTGTCCTGCCACCCCTCAAAAAGCTGCGTCTAATTAGCGTGCGCCTTGTCTTCCCATATCAAAGGGACATCCCGACGGTGTGTTAGCCATAATCACGACAGCCATCAAAGAGATCAAACATCATGGAAGGTCAAGACGTTTGCACCCCCAAAGCAAAGCCGGAGAAGCCACTCGCCATCAACAGTATTTTCAACACTTTATTCCCGCTGGATGAAGTCGACGCCAATAGAATCATCGTCAGCATGAGTGTCAAGAACATATCTACGCCCTATGTCCAGATAGAAAAATGAGGAGGGCATTGTGCGTTGTTTAACCGTACAGAGTGGCAAGAACTGGGCAACTACAAATCGGTCATATCAAAGTTTTTCAGTAAAACGCAACCTCCTCAGGAGATTAGTTTGACTAATCATAAAATATCTCCAATACGCATGTGCGTTGACCATAAGGTCATCATCAGCGAGAAATAAGACGCCGGAATCAAACGGGCTGCCCATCTAGCACCCAGGTGGGCTCGTCTTTGTGAGGTGTGGGACCTTATCGACGTCACCGTCAACTGACGGGATATTTGGTCAACACCCGTCGCACGATATTGAAACATTTTGATTGACACACTTGTCGTGGATGTATGCAGCACGCTAACAGAATCAGATGATTTCATAGATCTCGAACAGCCTATGGTGGAAACACACATCAGAAACCTGTATCTTATCAGTACTACCTACTATACACGTCAAATCATCGATTTGGATTATTACATGTTGGATTGTGAACCGATAACAATTTTACTAAAACATCTAAGATACACTGTAGAAAAACGTATGTACGAATATATGCGTCATTCCTATAAAAGTGTATAATAAATATTATGTATGTCTGTGAAACCTTAATATGTATAATAAATATAAAATTGTTATATCATGTTTTATTTACGCAAAACCTGTTTGTCCCTTACCTTATTCCAACACGTAGGGTAACCAGATACGAGTCTATATTTGTAGATCCACCAAACTGGCACCAGCTTTGAGTCATCAGGGAAAACCCATTGTCTGGGTGAGGGTTGTGATATCAAAATATATTCAGGGGCTTGAGACAGGGAACCATTGTTCACACTCTACGCTAAGCGGCCGGCGAGAGAGGATGCTCCTGCATGCTCCCACGCTCACTAGCGATGTCCATATTTTATGGAACCTCACGGGAGGTGTACCCGATACCATGGACTGTACGTTACTCCACCAATAAATAAAAAACTCCCACACCATGGAGTGCACGTTCCACCACCAATAAGTGAAAAACTCCCACCCAAAACCCACCCCGCTGATATACATGGGGAAAGGATCAAATGTGGCAAAAAATCAAATGGGACAAGAACGAACCAGTTTGTACATGAATAAACCAGGCCAATGACACCTTAAAAACCAACCCAATGACCCAGAGGTCTATGATGTCACACATTCCAACATTACCCGGTTGCGACGTCACAGACAGTATTGAAACATGACGTCATCATCACAATACACACTTTCTCCCCACCCAAGTTGTACTGATACGCCGCCCACGCTACTTCTGACATTTTTAAATCCTTGTGTTATTTATACCGTTATTGTCACCGTTCTGTTCTAATCTGCATGGATTCTATGAATGTTTTAAAGGCATTGTCCACATTGTTTTCCTGAAATCCCCTCGTGCAGATGATACACGGGCAAATTAAAAAAATTGATTTATTAAATACACGCGCCTTCTGTTGGATTTCTGGTCACGTTGGTTTTTCAGTAAATGAATTGGCGGACCAGGTTCCAAGGAGGCAATTCATCTGCCTCCTGAGGTGAGTTTGGTTGTCATGTTTTTAGATCTAAAGGGTTATGTTCGGCGTGGGGTCTTACAAACCTGGCACGAGTAGTGGGTTTCGACCCCTGCTCAGAACAAGATGTGGTCCATCAGGGACAGTGTGTCGTGGTGGCCCTCTTCTATACGAAAATCTAGAAGAGAAGAGGTCATCGTGACCAGACTCCGCGTCGTATATTCCATTCACGGTAGGAATTATTCTCTGAAAGGTCTTTTTTTCCTACCAATATCCTACTATATAGTAGATTTATGGTAGGGAAAAAGGCCTTTCAAAAGTCAATTCCTACGGTGAATGGAATATACATATTTAATTTACCAATAGATTTTATTAACCGGAGATCCACATCAAGTATATGTGAGTTTTGCAATGCTCCCCTTAGTGTGTACCACATTTTGGTGGAGTGTCGCAAGTATGCCCCTATTCGCCTGGCTCTTGATTTTAATGGTGACCTTCGTTTTTTACAACGCCACAGTGCGAATGGACTCATATGTTTACTCCGTTTTATACGTAGGCGAATCTTTAAGTTTCATTTAATTAATATATGTACCGTAACATAGGAATGCTCGGGTAGCCCATTATTCCAAAAACATAAACAAGGCCAGAAGGGTGCAAATCACTCATTAAAGAGACTGAGTGTTCTAAAGAGCTGTGGGAGAAAGCCTCACTATTATCTTTTTATAATAGTCAATTGCTAGAATAGTTAATTAATGTCCACGCTATAATACTGGAATATTCAATATTCACGTGAGTTTCTCTCAACTGTTTAAAGAGTGTTGTGTCACCATCGCTTCTTTTTTTATTCCTACCACTTGTTATATCACCTAATTTTACAGGCAAAAATTATATCAGTGCCATAAATTTGTATTTTATTCTTAAACTTTGATTTCATTAAACTTTCATTAATTTGATTTTCTGTTTGTGTTTCTCTAACAAACCTAACCCAATTATTAAATATGATAGAAAGGGTAAGGTTTCACAAGGACACACAGTATAGTAAGATCCACTTTTTTATTTCGGGGGAACTACAAGATCATTATCAAAATCTCAAGGTCATAAATGCTATCTATGATAGAGTAGAATGAAATCAGCTAAACATATTTTTCCAAGCTAGACCTGGCTTTTCACGAGACAGTCAATGCTTGCCTGATTTAACTTGTATGTAATTACATTGAAACATTTTCACTTGGTGGATTAAAGAAGGTTTGATTGATCATCAAAGCTGTGTAGTAGCTCACAAGTGAGGTCATCATTGTAAACAGCTGATTGGAGGCCAGTAGTAGCTCACAAGTGAGGTCATCATTGGAAACAGCTGATTGGAGGCCAGTAGTAGCTCACAAGT
>CABEEJ010011429.1:0-11074 GCA_901482245.1 Timema douglasi | reverse complement strand
CTCTCCTTTAACCCTCAGATAACACCTCTCTAGAGTGTACCTCTCCTTTAACCCTCAGATAACACCTCTCTAGAGTGTACCTCTCCCTTATCCCTCAGATAACACCTCTCTAGAATGTACCTCTCCTTTAACTCTCAGATAACAACCTCTTTAGAACGTACCTCTCCTTTAACCCTCAGATAACAACCTCTTTAGAACGTCCCTCTCCTTTAATTCTCAGATAACACCTCTCTAGAGTGTACCTCTCCTTTAACCCTCAGATAACAACCTCTTTAGAACGTACCTCTCCTTTAAGCCTCAGACAACAACCTCTTTAGACTGTACCTTCCCTTTAAGTTCGCGATAGTAATGTGCCTTTTCCGCGGACCATAGCTAACCCACGTGCCACAAGTAGGAAAAGGTATCGAAAGAAAAGTATCGATAGCAGTAAGTATCGGTATCCAAATTTTAATATGGAAAAATATTTTTTCTTTTCCACTAATATTTTAACTTTTGCGTTATAGTTATATTTTCATATTTATTTAAACACTGAAAATTATCATGGTTTTTAATAATCTAAAACAAATTTTACAAGATGCTTTTTTCACTATCCAAGTTTTAAAAACTTTCATAATTGACTCCTGGGAGGTACCACTTTTAAACCACATTTGTCGTTTGTACATTATGTCAATTTAGATTATTAACTATTGACTAATAATAGATGAATAGACGCCCTCCATTGCTTTATCTGCTTAAACAAAGTATATAAACGTTTCTGCTTTGTCTGCTTGGGGTACCCTTAAGTTGACTGAGTTCGTTGATTTCTTTAAGAGCTTCTTTTGTTTGGTTTGTGTGACCGTGCTCATTGATAAAGGAAGGGGTAGTAGACTGGTCGCCATTCTCCCCGCCAGGCATCCGGCTCATTTGATAAAGATGAAGGAACAGCTATGGATAAACTAAAAGAGATTGAATGCTAGAGTTGCTTCTTGCTTGTCAGGCAGAAAATGAATGAGAATTTAGAAATAATGTAATTTGTTCTTCCTCCACAGTCCACCCTTGTAAACATTTAATGCCAGCATGAATGAAGAAAGCAAAATAGTTGTTTCTTTCGATACAGATCCGATACCGTAGTATGAGTACTAACATCAGTAAACGTATCGGAAAAAAGTATCAAGTAAAATAATACTAGTATCAAAAGTAAAATATCGATATTAGTAAAGTATAAATACTTTTTTCATATCCTTAGGCACAAGCACCCTCGTCTGAAAGCATTTTATAAATTTATATTTGGATTCCCCTTTAATGCCTTCTTTAGTAGTTTATTGGAGTTTTATTAAATATGTTACACTTACGATACCATTTATTTAAAAAAATACTATAAACTGCTTCAACTAGGATTTAATGATGAAAATAAAATCGTTGACATCTTCTGTTGGGGAATTAAACGACGTTGCCTACTTGGAGATTTCGAAGCTATTTTGCAAAGCGGGTTTCATCTGATCTTGGCGCACCTAAGCAGTCCAAGCACTAACAAACTTATAGACACTAGTGTTCGAAATAGAAAGAGGGAAAAGAGAATGAGCAGTTCACCCTTCGAGGCCTCAAAGGTATCTCACTTTCAGTTGCCTTTCCAGCATCCCTTCATTCCTTCGTTTTCACCTCCCACCATAAAAAATACCTGGATAAGGATCTGATATCTTAGTGTAGGTTATCAGACACGTATTTACTTTTTTTTACCATCTTCTCGTGTCACAAACAGAAAAAAACCATTTTACTATACAACCAATAACATTGCAAGAAAATATGTTTGTTAAATTTGTATGGTTGTTGATTACAAGGTGTGTTTCGTCTCTTTTTCTTGTTCCGTTTGACACAGGCTAGACCACCCTGACCATGACATACTCCGTCCTACAGCCAGAACGTGATTCAGCACAAACATTTAGCTCTGAGCAGGAAGCTCCAAAACTATATATTTGCCATTAACGACCTTATTAACAAAATTAATGGTAGGATGACTACAGGTCTGACCTTATTAACAAATAGTATTATCTCACGTTCCTTATACCTGGAGGTTAACTACAGGTTTACGAGAACTTGATTACATTCTGGGTTTTGTTTGAATTATGGTGTTAAACTTCACATCTGGAGGACCTTCATTAATTTCAAGAGGCTGCTTGAAAGATATGGAGGGGAACTACAGGTCTGGAAGATCTATTAAAATAATTTAGCAGTGTGTGTGTGTAGCCTATTATTAACTCGTTTCATAACTGGAACTCCTAGAAATGACCAACCATCCAGGACGTCTAAGCTGGGTGTAGAGTTAAGTTTGTCATTCATGGTTAAGTTAATTTTTATTTCGTGTTGTTAAAATTAGTTTTGTTTTTTGAAAGTGGACGTTAATTAGCCTAAATTAGGTGTATCTCTCACTAAATAGGGGCTGCGCGTGACCAATGCGCGTCATGCATAGCTCAGTATAATCATATTTCTCACGCCCGTTTGAAGACGCAACGCAGGTGCCGCTAATTTTCCGGTCAGTCCAATTGACCCGAGAGTAACCTCTCGACCACTGACCATGAAGAGATAGCTCCTAGCCAACTAATACTAACGTGCTTGAGATGGTGGCATTCAGCTCATCAACAATAAAGGAAGCTGGTCTCTATCAAGGGCGTAAAAATATCATTTTTCTAGAGGGGTCCACAAAGAAATATGTAATTTACCTTTAGCTAATAAAGTTTGTAAATACGTATACATGGGAACTTCCCTTAGCCCCTATCTCTTTTAAGGGTGATCAAATTCAAGAGGGGGGCCGGAATTCCCCTAAATCCCTTCAAACCCTTTTATTCTACTTTGGCCTCAAAACTGACTGTATGGCTAGTGTGTCTTTAACTATAGGTGCTATACTGACTGTATGGATAGTGTGTCTTTAACTATAGGTGCTATACTGACTGTATGGATAGTGTGTTTGTATTATAGAGGCTATACTGACTGTATGGATAGTGTGTCTTTGACTATAGATGCTATACTGACTGTATGGATAGTGTGTCTTTGACTATAGAGGCTATACTGGCTGAATGGATAGGGTGTCTTTGACTATAGATGCTATAATAACTGAATTGATAGTGTGTCTTTACTATGGAGGCTATACTGGTTGTATGGATAGTGTGTTTTTTACTATAGAGGCTATACTGACTGTATGGATAGTGTGTCTTTACTATGGAGGCTATACTGGTTGTATGGATAGTGGTTTTTTTTTACTATGGAGGCTATACTGACTGTAT
Organism: Timema douglasi; assembly: GCA_901482245.1. Classification (NCBI taxonomy): domain Eukaryota; kingdom Metazoa; phylum Arthropoda; class Insecta; order Phasmatodea; family Timematidae; genus Timema; species Timema douglasi. Next base: position 7,817 of record CABEEJ010011429.1, on the reverse strand, counting down.
GGATAGTGTGTCTTTGACTATAGATGCTTAACTGGCTGTATGGATAGTGTGTCTTTGACGATAGAGGCTATACTGGCTGTATGGATAGTGTGTTTTTGACTATAGAGGATATACTGGCTGTATGGATAGTGTGTCTTTACTATGGAGGCTATACTGACTGTATGGCTAGTGTGTCTTTTACTATAGATGCTATAATAACTGTATGGATAGTGTTGTTTACTATAGAGGCTATACTGACTGTATGGCTAGTGTGTCTTTTACTATAGATGCTATAATAACTGATTAGATAGTGTGTCTTTACTATGGAGGCTATACTGACTGTATGGATAGTGTGTTTTTGACTATAGAGGATATACTGACTGTATGGATAGTGTATATTTGACTATAGAGGCTATACTGACTGTATGGATAGTGTGTCTTTGACTATAGAGGCTATACCATGTGTATGGATAGTGTTGTTTACAATAGAGGCTATACTGGCTGTATGGATAGGGTGTCTTTGACTATAGAGGCTATACTGACTGTATGGACAGTGTGTCTTTGACGATAGAGGCTATACTGACTGTATGGATAGCGTGTTTTTGACTCCGGAGGCTATATTGTATTTATTGATAGTAGGTCTGACTTAGTTTATGGAGTCAAGTGTTTATTATAAAGCTGACACTTGAATTTTTCCAAATAATCATTTCCCATTCTTAGCAATAAAAATTAATTTGAACTTCCGTTTCCAAAATATAATATTCCGCTTTTCATTCAATAAATTTGTTCTCCTATTTAGTATTTTACGAAAATATATAAACCTATAATATACATACGTATATCATATAATTAAAATGGTGGTACTATAGAATCAATTAAACTCTTGTAATTACTCGTGTATACGTTCTATAAAAACTACTTTACGATTAAAACTAGAGTATTCCCTTCCTACGTTCGTTCATTACTCCCCTACTACCGATTCTTCATTTTTCTTCAATCTTTAATACCCACTCTAAACTGTAAGTTCATCGCTCTCTTGCAATCCTACATAAGCTAATACCCGTCATTTATCCACCTTCAATTGTTTTAGGAATGTAGATTGAGTATTCATTTAATTATCTTTTCCCGGATAAACAACCCTTCATGACGTTAGGAACATCAATAAAATGACACGGAACAAAAGCTACTTGAGCGTATTGTACCCACGTTAGCTGATGATCACTAGCGTTGACTCTTGCAGGTGTGGTACTCACACTGCTCCAAGTTGGCCTGCGGGGAATCCCCAGGTATATTCAGGTCATCCTGCAATTACCCAAGAATCCACCGGGACATGCTTTCTACCTTGACAGGATTCTTGCTATTTACCGCTTGTCAAACTCGCGAATATTGGATAACACGGCGTTCATTTTCCGCACAGTCATTTCCGTGCCGATTTCCTTTCGTTCAACCTGGATGACGTTTCGTAAAATAAAACAGTTTTCTTCATGACTTTTCTCCACAATGGATATACGTGCCAGTTACCATAGTTGAGGGAAAGTGGAGGCCATGGGAACGAAACATCCTAGCTGTCACCAGAAGAGTTAGGATTAGGAATGAAGATGTATGGTCAAGAGTTGGGGTACATGAGATGTTTGAAGAAGCTATAATGAGATGGTATGGACACTTAATGAGGATGGACGCGGAGAGAATTACAAGAAGATAATGGATATGAAGTATGTAGGGAATAGACCACAAGAAATACCAAGGAAGAGAAGGGAGAAACAGACAGCAGCAAATGTGCAAGTCAGAGGAGGAGAGTGGAAGAGAGTGCATGAGGAAGAATGGTGGAATGACAGAGGAAGAAGGAGGCATTTTACTAAGCAGACCCGGCCACAGGCCGGAAACAGTTCATGATGATGAGCATAATTGAGGAGTTTGTGGCAAAAACCTGATAACACTCATTTTATGAAAAAATGTGTTAACAGTAATTTTTGTTATCTTACCTTTTGAACTAAAAGTTGTTTTTAAGGTCAGTCAAGAACCTAAGGGAGTCTAAAAAGGACTAATATATATTTTTTATAACTAGATTTATGGATTTCATAGACGTTTAACTAGTGAATATAGCCCATCTAAATATACGAGAGCTATCACGTTTTTGCCCCGACCCCCTCAATTCCTTGCCATACTAATATTTGTGAAAAGTTGGTCGGTGGTCTTGGGCTAAACTGCTCCCCTCAGGACCCGATGTGCTTGGGCTCCAACCCAGCTAGAGTCTATGGATTTTCCTTGGGCGATAAAAATCCGTAGCACAACTTCCTTTGGGTAGGAAGTAAAATCGTCAGTCTCGTGTCGATTGTGTCATGTAAAAGAACCCTGGAGGGTGCAGTATCGTGTCGATTGTCATGTAAAAGAACCCTGGAGGGTGCAGTCTCGTTTTGACTGTCATGTAATAAGAACCCTGGAGGGTGCAGTCTCGTGTCGATTGTGTCATGTAAAAGAACCCTGGAGGGTGCAGTCTCGTGTCGATTGTGTCATGTCAAAGAACCCTGGAGGGTGCAGTCTCATGTCGATTGTGTCATGTAAAAGAACCCTGGAGGGTGCAGTATCGTGTCGATTGTCATGTAAAAGAACCCTGGAGAGTGCAGTCTCGTGTCGATTGTGTCATGTAAAAGAACCCTGGAGGGTGCAGTCACGTTTCGATTGTGTCATGTAAAAGAACCCTGGAGGGTGCAGTCTCGTGTCGATTGTGTCATGTCAAAGAACCCTGGAGGGTGCAGTCACGTTTCGATTGTGTCATGTAAAAGAACCCTGGAGGGTGCAGTCTCATGTCGATTGTGTCATGTAAAAGAACCCTGGAGGGTGCAGTCTCGTGTCGATTGTGTCATGTAAAAGAAACCTGGAGGGTGCAGTCTCGTGTCGATTGTGTCATGTAAAAGAACCCTGGAGGGTGCAGTCTCGTGTCGGTTGTGTCATGTAAAAGAACCCTGGAGGGTGCAGTCTCGTGTCGATTGTGTCATGTAAAAGAACCCTGGAGGGTGCAGTCTCGTGTCGATTGTGTCATGTAAAAGAACCCTGGAGTGTGCAGTCTCGTGTCGGTTGTGTCATGTAAAAGAACCCTGGAGGGTGCAGTCACGTTTCGATTGTGTCATGTCAAAGAACCCTGGAGGGTGCAGTCTCATGTTGATTGTGTCATGTAAAAGAACCCTGGAGGGTGTGCGAAAATACCTTTCTCCGCAAAAATTCGTTGGCTCTTTCTCTTTTGAACATAGAAATTCTCTTGTGCTAATACACTATAGCCAGTTGGTTCAGAAAGTGCACGTAAATACCTCAAATAAATTAAAAATTGTTTTGGAACTATATTGATTTATGAACGCGGTTAAACTTTCAACTTCCCAAATTCAAACCTTAATAAATCAAATGCTGCCAATGGTTTATACTAACCTTAATTTTAAACATTGAAAACAGATGTTTATAAATGTGTGTCACTGCAAGGTATTACCGCCAAAACTTTGCAAACTTTGCGCACCAGCCCAGTTGCTGTTTACTTCCTCGCACTTCTCGAGTATAGAAAGTATTGTGATCGTTAAAAAAACTCATTTAACTCTAGATTTTGATGTCTGTCTGTCTGTCCCTCGGGCCAGAGCCGAAACTGTTTTACTGATCGGGCTGAAACTTGGTGTCTGGGGTTTTCATAGGGTTCCTCTGAGGGTCTTTAAGAATGATCTATCCAACCCTGAAATTAAGGGTAACTTACTTAAGTGGGAAAAAGAAAAGAAATAGTTTTTCTCAAAGTTTACGTCAATGATTTTGATTAAATTTAATATCTAGGCTCTGTTAAGCATTAAAAATCAAATTGCAACTTTCATTTTCCCATGAAAATTATTTTGAGGGTACTTTACAAAAGCGGAAATTACACATTTTGATAATATCACCGCAACTCTCTGAGATACGAATTAACTTACTATTACAAGGTTGTAGTGATATTAAAAATATAAAACCGTTATTTGATATATATTTTCCAATAGCTTCTGAGATATTGTCGATTTTTTTTTAATTTGGGGGTTTGAAACTGTTATGCTCTTTGGTGAACAGAGATGCTACTTTTTCCTCTTTATGCTTCTGTAACAATGTATATTATTTCGTTTAGTATAGATTTTACTAGTTTTGAGTAAATATTTCCAATTTTAGGCAAGGAATGAGAACGTCTGTGTGGTGCAACGTACCATTATTATTTTTTACACTCAGATTTCTACAAAACTCGACAAGAAATGGGATTTTATTATATCCGATTGACAGCAAGATTTAAGGGAACGTAGCTTTAATCCCAAAAATATTTTAATCGACTCCAAATGTTATCAACTTTACAAGACATTACATTTTCCTGGAACTAATTGTAAAAAAAAATAGTAAATTAAATAATAATATCTTATATTATTTTGTACGATTTATCATTTCTATTAGACGTAGCATAAAACTAAATAGAAAACTACTAATAACATTTAAAGAACAAAGATGTCGATAGGGAATACATACACACTTTTGCTTTTAAGTAAACATTGCTGGGGACCATTTCTAAAACCTGTATCACAATATAAAAATACTAATACAATAACGTTTTAAATTTTATATATTATATTCTTTAAATTAAAAACCGACACCTGGACACGAGATCAAACCCATGACCTTTGGTTTAGTACGCCAATACTCTACCACTGAGCTATACAGTGATCGTTCCGTGGTCACGGCCATTCTTCACTAACATTTAAAGGCAGATTCTGTGATGGACGTGTGGAAATCAACTACATGTGTGATAAATTAAGCTCACGATCTATTAGATAACGCAGCCATCTTCGCCTCAGGAGCGCTGTACGTTGCCAATAGCACAATGACATTTCACGAAAGCGCATATCATAATAGAGTAAATAGTCAGGCTATTATAGTTGTTAGTTACGTTTATAGTCGCATCTAAATATTATATTATTTAATACATCATGATATATTAGTGCTAAAATATCACTTAATGTCATTAAAGATGTTAAATATGTTTTGTAGCGATAAGAATGTCAAGGAAAGTAATCTCCGATATTTATTTTGAAAAAAAGTTCGCAATGTACAAAGTACACATAGTAACCAAAATAAATAGAATGTAAAAAACAAGTTATTCAAGAGCCGTTTTTGTACATTTAGCGTACCGTGAAAGGCAGCAAGTTTACTCTGATGTGTTCCACTATGGTAGGGCTATAACGAGTCACTGCTATCTTTCAGGGCGAACACTTGTTTCTCGAAACCCAAGGAGGGAGAAGCACTTCAAGACGCTTGGAGGGGGGTGTCTGGCCTGGAACAATTCCTAAATAACGTTAAATAATATCATAGATTATTGAAGGTATTTTTGATTAAAATCACTTTCCAAAGTAATAAAGATAATTAATTATTTCTGGCGGTACCAATAGTTGTAATAAATTCACTGACCAGCTAGAAATGTTCACGCACGTGTTTATTTTCAATCTCGCAAGCCTCGGATTCGCCCCCCAATTCTACTCTTTACCCTCCCCCTAAACCAGAGTTTCACCATCTTTTAGGGCCAAAGAAGTCCTTGCACCAGAAAAAAATACATACTGTAGACCTGATAGCATTTTTTCACTAATTTTACGAACATGAAATAACGAAAGTTAACTTTCACAAGCGGAAATGTACACAAAAAACTGAAAATTTTACATGTTCTGAATGCACCTTTAGCAAATGTCCCTTATTCAGATTTGTAAAAATCGGACATCCTAATTACTGATGGTATTTTATATCGTGAAAACTTAGTACTCTTCTAAAACTACCCCCATGGAGCCCGAGATAAATGACGGAGCGGAGTTTTAAAAAAGCTGCCCTAAGCTACCATAACAGCCACGTGCAGCATCACCTAATCTTCAACTCTGACTCTTATCAAAATATTATTATTAGCACCACGTCTTACTACCCGTTCAGTTTATACGCACTTACGCTAATGTGTAATGGTAGGGTGATTGTGAGATGAAATGGAGGACCTACAGTTTAACATGGAATCCGAACCACGGTGGAGGCCTGGCACTCCACACATTCACAAGATGTAATTAATATACGTCTTGTCAGAGGTGAAGTAAGAGTTTGGTAATCAGATAAATCTGTGCCGGGACAGAGGATTGAACCCCGGACCCCCAGCATGGAAGTCTGACACCTTACCCCTAGGCCACCAGGTCACCGGACTTTCCTAAAAACTAAACAGTGTTATTTGCGGTGTGCTCTGACAAACAACAGACCCAATATTCCAGAATTGATGAAACCAAACAGTCCCAACCATCACGATAATCTTCAGTTATCTTTATACCACTGTCCTGTCAGTGTCACATTGATTATTGTAGAAAATAAAACAGTTCCTAGAGGGCATTAAAAATATATAAATATCCCTAAAAAAGGGGTGGGGGGATTTGATTTCCTACGAGGGGGCTGTCAGCGGGAACCATTGTTTTAAAGGGAAAGAACGTACCAAATCAAATCCCGACCCTCTAAGTCAGCCAAATGTGTAAGTATCGTGTTGAAGTTAATAAAGAATGGGGAAGGCTAAATGTTTGTCAGTCCTCCCAACAGTACACTTGTACTATTTGAATCACACACGGTCTGTTGATAAATGGGCCGTGCTCCCGAATTGTGGACCCAGTCCTCTCTGCCTCTGTCGGCTGCTATCTTTATGTATACATTTACAGAGTAGCCTTGACGTTAGTTGAGTACATTGGAAATATTATACTGAGTGCTCCTTGCAGTCGGCGCCTGGTTTCTCTCGTCTTGTGAGATTATTGCATTTGGATATCTAGGAACCTTGATTGATAATTGCAATGCTCATTGTTTCCATTAATGTCCTCATGTTAAATGTTTTAAGTATCTTTTTTCTGTTCCCCTCGTCTCACGAAGTGCTTAGTTAAAGAAATAAAATATAAAATGCATTCATTAAACGTGAAAATAATTTCAAAATATCAAATTGAATGTTTTTTAATTTTGTAAATGTTTCAGATCCGTATCTTGGTCGAGAGAGTTGAGGAGTGTATCTTCAAGACCTGCTTAACTGTTGCCCTAGACTGGACTAAATCCCGGTTAGATTAAAGTTCGATCCTCGCGTGGTGCAAATTGGATGAAGTACGTATTGTTACTAAGGCTAGTAAGCGATAATCGCAAGATACAAGTATTCAGCGACCCGTCTTGGGGGCGTAGTTAGCTAACGCACTAGATTCGTGTTGCGCTAGACCACCGAGGACGGGGAAATCGAGGTTCGAATCTCGGTCAGGTTAACTGGGAGGTATTTTTCCTAAATGGTTTTACACTTTCCTTCCACACAAATGCCCTTTCCAATTCATAACCCATTAGCGTACAACCCTAACGGGTAGTAAGATGCGGTGCCAAATAAAAAATAAAAGTATTCATCAACTGAGTGACATCACCCGAGCACACACCAACCTGTATCCGGACAGAAGTGCACACCGCGCAACCGTCTCTCGGCAGCCCCCCTCTGCACATCGCTGCTGGTGTTGCTGTCGCTTTCTTGATCATTAAATGTCGCCAAAAACAAAAAATACGTGGGTGGAAAAGGGAATTTTCAGGATGGGGAGAGATTTATGGTGACTGTATATCAGTTATATGGTTTAAATGACGGTTGTTCATTAAAACATTTCGTAAGTATGATTGAATCTGATTGAGAGGAGCTATTTAGTTTGGTAGCGCCCAGAATTGCACAGCAACATACCATCCTTGGAGCCTGTTTCTCCCCCAGTGCGGTTCCCCGATACCCAGCAACTGGTGGTCCGTACCAACCTTGATGTACTTGCTGACCAGGGCGATGG
>CABEEJ010011428.1:0-11075 GCA_901482245.1 Timema douglasi | reverse complement strand
CTCCCAGGCGAGCAATGTGGTAGATGTAATGTATACTAACCGCACAACAGCAGCGAGGACCGAGTTGCCGACACTACCAGGCGAGCTTAATAGTCTTCACGGAACCCCATAGGGTGCGTCTGCTCTGGAAATAGCTTCAAGTATTAACAGCACCCTCAACAAATAAATAGAACCATCCTTAGTCCAGAACTTTTCCAATGAGTAAATTGCGAGTGAGTCCGTGGTTTGGTTCGAAGTGTTGGACAATACCGTGATAGTGATGGGAGCACAATTGACCAATCGCTCCGTGTTACTGTATGACACGTTGTATCAGGTCATGTATAGTTAACATTACTACAAGGAGACAAGCATCCAGTAGTATTGTTGACATTCCAATTTCTTAAAACATGGTTTTAGCAAAAATTATGAAATATTAGATAGTCTTAATTTTTTTTAAAATCAAATTTATATAGGTGTTTCCTGTAATCTGCGCCAGTTGGAGTAAAGCTGTTGCCAAGGACGGTCATATGTACCATATCATATAATACAACACTTGTAATACACAGCAATTAAATGTTGTGTGTGCGTATTTCTGATTGATTCAATCTTTCGTGTACCTTCTTTTAACAGTGTAATTAATTATTATTATAATCAAAGTCTGGAACAAATTGCGCTAACCAGAGGTGAAAGGCGGAAAACCGACTGGCCAGGTCAGCTCATGAAGAACCGGTCACGAGTTTGATGAAACTGCTCATCTCCGAACACACCGGTTACGAAAGGTTCCCCGAGGATCCTACAGAGCGAGGACACTTGTAACAAGGCTGTACAGTTAGTGGTTACGGGTCTGCTGGCAGAAATACCACACCACGGAGATACGCTTATAATTGTAAGGATCTACAGCGGAGAAGCGAGATTTGTAACGATCAACAAAGAGAATGTGACGTCATTATCTAGCCTCTGGCCAGGTCAGCTTGATAAATCGCCGTCATCTTACTTTATTTCTCCGCTCCTCATACTCTGTCAGCAATATGCTATTCTCCCTCCTTCTTTCCCTACTGTCAGAAATATACTACTCTCCCTCCTTCTTTCCGCACTGTCAGAAATATGCTACTCTCCCTCCTTCTTTCCGCACTGTCAGAAATATGCTACTCTCCCTCCTTATTTCCGCACTGTCAGAAATATGCTACTCTCCCTCCTTCTTTCCGCACTCTGTCAGCAATATGTTACTCTCCCTCCTTATTTCTGCATTCTGTCAGCAATATGCTACTCTCCCTCCTTCTTTCCGCACTGTCAGCAATATGCTACTCTCCCTCCTTATTTCCGCAATGTCAGCAATATGTTACTCTCCCTCCTTATTTCCGCACTCTGTCAGCAATATGCTACTTTCCCTCCTTATTTCCGCACTCTCTCATCAATATGCTACTCACTCTCCTTATTCCCGCACTCTGTCAGCAATATGTTACTCTCCCTCCTTATTTCTGCATTCTGTCAGCAATATGCTACTTTCCCTCCTTCTTTCGCAGTCTCTCAGCAATATGCTACTCTCCCTCCTTATTTCCGCACTGTCAGCAATATGATACTCTCCCTCTTTATTTCCGCACTGTCAGCAATATGCTACTCTCCCTCCTTATTTCCGCAGTCTCTCAGAAATATGTTAATCTCCCTCCTTCTTTCCGCACTCTGTCAGCAATATACTACTCTCCCTCCTTATTTCCGCACTGTCCGCAATATGCTACTCTCCCCCCTTATTTCCGCACTGTCAGCAATATGCTACTCTCCCTCCTTCTTTCCGGAGTCTCTCAGCAATATGCTACTCTCCCTCCTTATTTCCGCACTGTCCGCAATATGCTACTCTCCCTCCTTATTTCCGCACTCTGTCAGCAATATGCTACTCTCCCTCCTTCTTTCCGCAGTCTCTCAGCAATATGCTACTCTCCCTCCTTATTTCCGCACTGTCAGCAATATGCTACTCTCCCTCCTTATTTCCGCACTGTCAGCAATATGCTACTCTCCCTCCTTATTTCCGCACTGTCAGCAATATGCTACTCTCCCTCCTTATTTCCGCACTGTCAGCAATATGCTACTCTCCCTCCTTATTTCCGCACTGTCAGCAATATGCTACTCTCCCTCCTTATTTCCGCACTGTCAGCAATATGCTACTCTCCCTCCTTATTTCCGCACTGTCAGCAATATGCTACTCTCCCTCCTTATTTCCGCACTGTCAGCAATATGCTACTCTCCCTCCTTATTTCCGCACTGTCAGCAATATGCTACTCTCCCTCCTTATTTCCGCACTGTCAGCAATATGCTACTCTCCCTCCTTATTTCCGCACTGTCAGCAATATGCTACTCTCCCTCCTTATTTCCGCACTGTCAGCAATATGCTACTCTCCCTCCTTATTTCCGCACTGTCAGCAATATGCTACTCTCCCTCCTTATTTCCGCACTGTCAGCAATATGCTACTCTCCCTCCTTATTTCCGCACTGTCAGCAATATGCTACTCTCCCTCCTTATTTCCGCACTGTCAGCAATATGCTACTCTCCCTCCTTATTTCCGCACTGTCAGCAATATGCTACTCTCCCTCCTTATTTCCGCACTGTCAGCAATATGCTACTCTCCCTCCTTCTTTCCGCAGTCTCTCAGCAATATGCTACTCTCCCTCCTTATTTCCGCACTGTCAGCAATATGCTACTCTCCCTCCTTATTTCCGCACTGTCAGCAATATGCTACTCTCCCTCCTTATTTCCGCACTCTGTCAGCAATATGCTACTCACTCTCCTTATTTCCGCACTCTCTCAGCAATATGTTACTCTCCCTCCCTATTTCCGCACTCTGTCAGCAATATGCTACTTTCCCTCCTTATTTCCGCACTGTCAGAAATATGTTACTCTCCCTCCTTATTTCCGCACTGTCAGCAATATGTTACTCTCCCTCCTTATTTCCGCACTGTCAGCAATATGTTACTCTCCCTCCTTATTTCCGCAGTCTCTCAGCAATATGTTACTCTCCCTCCTTATTTCTGCATTCTGTCAGCAATATACTACTCTCCCTCCTTCTTTCCGCACTGTCCGCAATATGCTACTCTCCCTCCTTATTTCCGAAATGTAAGAAATATGCTACTCTACCTCCTTCTTTCCGCAGTCTCTCAGCAATATGCTACTTTCCCTCCTTATTTCCGCACTGTCAGCAATATGCTATTCTCCCTCCTTATTTCCGCACTGTCAGCAATATTCCTTATTTCCGCACTCTCTCAGCAATATGCTACTCTCCCTCCTTATTTCCGCACTGTCAGCAATATGCTACTCTCCCTCCTTATTTTCGCACTCTCTCAGTAATATGCTACTCTCCCTCCTTATTTCCGCAGTCTCTCAGCAATATGCTACTCTCCCTCCTTATTTCCGCACTCTCCAGCAATATGCTACTCTCCCTCCTTATTTCCGCACTCTCTCAGCAATATGGTCTACTATATTATCCATTCCTTGTCTTCTTTCTCTCGTTTCTGAACCTATCCCTCTTGAATGTGACCCATCACATCTATATTATTTCTCAATCACTTAAATGAACAAAATAAATATTTGGGCCCTTCTAGAAGGTCTAGAAAGAACTGGTTTGGTACTATAAAGGTTTGAAGGTTTTAAACATATTGACTGCAAAGTTAATAGGCCTACATGCGTATTTTTGATAATCTAGGGATAATAAATAAAAAAGATAAAACTTTTTAAATATGTCCCCCTGCCTCCTACCCGCCCTTTCTCGAATATACAATTATACTCACCAAATATAAGTTTAATCATGAACACTTATTAATTCACAAATATACATTTTTCAAATCGGCACGCTCCCAAAAAACATAAAAGTACTCGTTGTTTGATTAATCAATGACATTTTTTAATAAATAATTCCTTAGTGCTAAAAATATTTGCTAGTAAGGATTAGTTATTTTTCTTCTTCGGAAGTGAACAACTTGAAATTTGGTTTGGTGTTATTTCTATCCATCCGGAGCTGGGCATGCACTCAGCCCTTCGTCTCGTTAGTGCTGCCTGCACCATCTGGTACAAATACCATGTACTAGGGGCGTTCAGAACGTGTGGTGATTCCCCGTTTCCCTACACATTGAATTTCTATAAGCGAGCTCGAAAGGGCCTACAAATGTTACCGGAAAGTTATTTTCAGATCCCGTCCAGAGTTCTTTAACACGCCACAGTCCCATGGGACTGACGCCTTTATTCCACTCCGAAGGAAGTTGTGCTATGGATTTATATCGCTCAAAAACCACACGTCGAACTTGGTTGTGTTTGAACCCACGAGCACCGAGTAGTGAAGCGAGCACTTTACCCCAAGACCACCGAGGTCAACGGTTTGGTCTGTAACCAGCCATAGGGCAACATCTGATTGTAAATAACTCAACTGCCTAGGCAGCACCCTTAAATTGACAAATAGGCATTCAGTCAGTCTGTCCAGAAGTTTGTTCCAAGATAAATGTCAAATATGTAGATACATTTTAACGAATTCTGGCGAGAACAGTTTTTGAACCTTGGCCAAGTAAGTAAATTGTTTTTTAGTCTGGTTATCTGTTCAAAAATGGTGCTGCTCTGAATATTGTATATTTAGTAACATATTGAAAGATTTTATCTTTAAATTCCATGCAATCGACCTAGTATTTTGGGACAATTTGTTTTTATATATATTGTGAGACTGACGTCTTAGACCACGTAAACAGCAGTCATTCTATATGAATATAGTGTACTATTGAATATACTATTAATTTATTTTCTGCCATGATCATCAAGGAAGAATATCAGCTTCATATTCCAAGAAAAATTATATGAGATATTTCAACTTTTATTACAATGAAAATGTTAATATACCAGTAGCGATAATAACATGGAGGGAGTGAGGTCTATTGATCACAGAACTACCAGTACGACTGTAGTAACGATAATAAAATGGAGGGAGTGAGGTCTAATGTTCACAGAACTACTAGTAATATTGTAGTAACGATAATAACATGGAGGTAGCGAGGTATACTGTTCACAGAACTACTAGTAAGACTGTAGTAACGATAATAACATGGAGGGAGCTAGGTCTACTGTTCACAGAACTACTAGTAATATTGTAGTAACGATAATAACATGGAGGGAGTGAGGTCTACTGTTCACAGAACTACTAGTAATATTGTAGTAACGATAATAACATGGAGGGAGTGAGGTCTACTGTTCACAGAACTACTAGTAAGACTGTAATACCTATAATGACATGGAGGGAGTGAGGTCTACGGTTCACAGAACTACTAGTAAGACTGTAGTAGCGATAATAACATGGAGGGAGTGAGGTCTACTGTTCACAGAACTACTAGTAATTGTAGTGTCCTAATAAAAGTCTAGTATTTCAATATAATGGCCAGATATGGGCCTGCACTTTTATCAAGCTATGCTTTCAAGTTATTCCTCGTTAACTACTGTGATCACTAATTTATGTTAAAATGTAAATACCTCCTTTAATATCGAGTCAATGTGAATGTTTATCACCATGGTAGATATGAAAGCGACCGTCAGGTCCCAATGTATGAAATAGAATACCATAAAGCTCCCATGTGGTAGAAAGTTTTAAAGTTTATAATATAAATAAGCAAAGGAAATTTACAAAGAATGAATGAGGCAATAAAGGGGATATGAGAATATGGAAGAAAGCCTATGAAAATATTTAAGTCACAATCCCTTTTGCACCTAATACACTTATAGTCAGGTTCTTCTCGCGGTATTAAGAGGCACCGTCTACGACAAGCGTCAAGACTATGTTATAAAGGAGGGTGTTGGAAGTTTAAGCGATACTAGTATTACTCTATTACTACTATCTACTACTACTACTACTACTACTACTACTACTACTACTACTACTACTACTACTACTACTACTACTACTACTACTAATAATAATAATGATGATGATGGTGATATGTAATGAAGAGTCAACAAACCCACATTGGTGGCCACGCAGAACAAACGTCAAGCTCAAGTAATTGTTGGCTCTGGAGGAACGGGTTAAGTTGGAAAGAGGTTGAACCGCGCGACCTCGCGTCATGAGGTTAATGACAATGAGCCCTCAACCAACTATTTGACGCATAAACTCTTACTGGACTGACAGACACGACTAACCCACTCACGTGAGAAGATGATGGAATACATTTTTATGTTCTAGAACAGCGGTTCCCAACGTGGGGTATGCGTACCCCCAGGGGTACGTGCCAGGACTTTTGGAGGTTCGCGAAAATATTTGAATAATGCCGGAAAAAGCTACATATGCCAGCATTTTTATACAAAATATCAGTCGAAAGTTATGAAATTAGCTCGTCGATATGGCGAGAAACAGTTTTCTTCTATATTTGACCCTGAGAAAATGATTTCAATTTCAAACATCAAACAAGTTTTAAAATTATTAGTGAATAAATTAAATGTATTAGATTTTATTGTAACTTTTTCATTTTGAGTGTAGAAATACATGGACTTTTTATTCACCTTCATTACACTGTTTTATTAAGTCCGTCATTAGCCCATTTATTTTCTGTTGCAACAAATAAATAACTACTACTGTATTAACTAAATATTTTGTTAATATTAAGGACACAATTTAAGGAAATGGGCTGCCAAAGGGTACGCAAGTGGTAAAAGGTTGGGAACCGATGTTTTAGAGCCTTGAAATATGGTCGACTACATAACGTACATCTTTGAGATATGAAATTACTTATTATTATATTAAAAATCTTTTACTTTAAATATATTTTTATAAAACCAATAATTTGCAAGCTTTACGCATATACATTTAACTTTTCTAGAACTTAAGGTAAAACAATGCGACCGTCAAAAAATTCTAATCCGAGATATTGATGGGTGTTGAAGCCTCATTACACCCGGAACTCTAAAAAGTGTTTTTTTTGCAATGCCGTCTCTCTGTGTCTGTTTAACCCTAAAATTAAGAGCAGTTTACTAAAGGGCGAAAAGAGAACATTTCGATTTTCTAAAAATCGGATTTAATGATTTTGATTAAAATTTGTGTTTAGGCGTTTATTAAGATCATAAACAAAATTGCGATAATCATTTTCCCATGAAAATGATTTTAAGGGTTCCTTACAATAGCGGAAATTTCCATATCTCTGCAACTATTTGAGGTACTAAATAACTTACTATAGCAAAATTTTAGTGCTATTAAAATTTAATTACAAAAAACATTTATTTGAATTATATTTTTATAAAACCAACAGTTTCTGAGGTGTTAAGAAATATATTAATATAATTTTGTGATCTTTTGTTTTACAAATATATTATTTAAATCTTAACGCAGTAATCTCTATAATGACATAGAATAGTTAGCAAACAAGTAAGTCTCTCAAAAGGTTTACGTTCTTTTTCCTTTAACTTCTTAGGGGAAATGTTTGTACAACAATGATCTATCTCTATCATTTTAGACTCAATAGTAAACATTTATATTTTTATTGATCAAAAATTTTAAATGAGGAATTTAATTGCAATGCAATGACCTGAAGATGTGCAACCCCTAATAAAATGTATAAATTTTAACCGAAAGTCGAAATTTTAATATGAAGTGTTTACTTTTGTGAACCCGATAGCGACCTTTTTTATTGGTCCAAATATACAAATAAGGACTTAAATCCTTTAAAAATAGTATCATAAAATTAAAAACCGGGAGTAAAATAATGTTTTACGTAAGTATAGGGCAGTTTTTGCTCGGGTTTGCTAGTGTATATTATTTCGTTTCACATTTATTACGAATTTTGAGTAACTATATTAATTTTCAAACAATGGAGCTAGAAAGTCCGTGCGGAGTTCCGTACCATTTATTTTTATATAGCATAGTACGTATCAAAGAAGCCACTGTGTAAATATTGTTCCAACCCGACTTGGTCACCATAACAAGTGCATCTGCAGTGGAAACAGAGTCGAGAATAGTCGCCGTGGGACCCAAATGTACCCATTTTCTCAGAATAATTCATAAAACTCCTTCACTGGAAAAAACCCCCAACACGGAACACTTTACAACAATTGTTCTTTGATACTGGTGTCAAAATAGTATAAGCTTGTTTGCTCAAATGTTTTTGAATTTAATCAAATATAAACTTTTCAGCAGATCTTTTAAAAATAATGCAAATAAGTAATGTATATGTGACTTCTCTCTTGTTTCTGTCCAGCGTCACCCTCGCCCCGGACTTACCTGCAGGAGCTCTTGCGTTTCCGCGGTAGCTCCCTCGTGCTGTCCACGGTCTGGTGAAGTTCCATCGTCACGTTGCTAGACGGCGTCGGAGTCGGACCGCCTCCGGGGAACATGGATGTGGAACAGGAACTTCTGAAACACACGTTCCACAGAATAGAACACGCTTGTCGTTTTAAACGTTTAGATCAAAGGTAAACAATATACACTAACTGTGAGATTTTAGAAGTAATGTTTTCAATTAGATTGATATAGTTATCATTGGAGTTTCCCCTTGCTACCTAACAGTGCTCTAATCTTTGAGCACTCAGTGGAATGGAGCTGCACTGACTAATAAGAGAGGTTTGTAGTTCTTTGGAAATGCCTGATTAAAGGATTGTAGTCGTGGTTTGCAGTTTATTATGTACAAGAGGCAAAGTGATGGCTAACTATAGGCCTATACATGATAAAAAAAACACACACATAATTATAGTTAGTGTGTGGGGGTTGAAATATTTATACTCTCGGTAAAGTAAATAAATGTTATGAATATGTGAGCTTATCGAACGCAATATAATTCAGTGCACTCAGAATGTGATAATGATAATAATCATATTATTATGAAGACCACTAGATGTCTCTTTAAATTGAATTTAAGATAGTTGAAAAATGACTCAGACAAGGGAATTGAACCGGGGCCCTTTGGCTTAACAAACCGATGCTTCCCACTGAACAATCCAGAAATCGTATCGTACTCTAGTAGAGCATTGGCGCGCTAAGCCAAATGTACCAGGATCAATTCCCCTGTAGGGTGTCAGTTAACTAAACCAAATGTCCCAGGTTCAATTACCCTGTAGGGTGTCAGTTAACTAAACCAAGTGTCCCATGTTCAATTGCCCTGTAGGGTGTCAAATAACCAAACCAAATGTCCCTGGTTCAATTACCCTGTAGGGTGTCAGTTAACTAAACCAAATGTCCCAGGTTCAATTACCCTGTAGGGTGTCAGTTAACTAAACCAAATGTTCCATATTTCAATTACCCTGTAGGGTTTTAGTTAACCAAACCAAATGTCCCAGGTTCAATTACCCTGTAGGGTGTCAGTTAACTAAACCAAATGTTCCATGTTCAATTACCCTGTAGGGTTTTAGTTAACCAAACCAAATGTTCCATATTCAATTACCCTGTGGGGTTTTAGTTAACCAAACCAAATGGCCCAGGTTCAATTACCATGTAGGGTGTCAGTTAACTAAACCAAATGTTCCATATTCAATTACCCTGTAGGGTTTTAGTTAACTAAACCAAATGTTCCATATTCAATTACCCTGTAGGGTTTTAGTTAACCAAACCAAATGGCCCAGGTTCAATTACCCTGCAGGGTTTCATTTAACTAAACCAAATGTCCCATGTTCAATTACCCTGTAGGGTTTTAGTTACCAAACCAATTGTCCCAGGTTCAATTACCCTGTAGGGTGTCAGTTAACTAAACCAAATTTCCCTGGTTCAATTACCCTGTACCGGATTCGGTTAGATAAAACAAACATAATAATAAAAATAATAATACTTAGCACTGCACCTTACTACCCGTTCGGGTTATATATACCCTGCTAATTACGCCAATGGGTTAAGAATTAGGAAGGTTACATTTAGAGGAAGTGAACCCGAATTTGGGTGAAGGGAAAGTGGAAAATCATTTAGGACTGTTTCTAACCTCAATCTCCCCGTCCTCGGCAGTCTCTCTCAATACAAAACTAGCGCGTTAGCTAAGTGCCCCAGTTTCGATTTCTCTGTACAGGTGTCAGTTTTCAACTATATTTTTTAATAAAATCATATTAAAATCCGAATAGGTCTGATTTGTCCATGACGAGGCTGGAGTGCGAATCTCAGCTGGGTTACTGATTTTTTTTTCTAAATTGTTTTGCACTCTCCCTAAATAAAAATGTGGTTATATTAATTGTTCTAAGGTCTACCTTTCTCATAAGTACCCCGTAAGTGTATATTTGTGGGTGGCCAACCAGGTGGTAAAGGGCGGGTATTAATAACAATAATAATAATGTATCGTATTTCAATTAAATAAATTAGTGTAATATAGAGAACCGTTCCTAAATTAAAAATTAAATATCAATTAATTATTAATACCAATTTCTCAATATTTTGTTCAAAAGCATTATAGGTCTAAGTAAAAAAAGTTTGAATTTATACAGTTTATTAAACAGACATGAGATACTTTTTTTGGTCAACTAATTTTATTAAATAGCTTGGTTGGTCCCAATGCTAAATAGCTTACTTTCCTAGCAATGTTTGTTCTTTAGAAGCGAACTAATGATACCTCACAATGCGTCCAGCCCGAACAAGTAGTAAGAAGCTTGTTATCAAACACGCAATATTATCCTACTCATTCTTCAATCTAACGAGGACGGGAAAGAACACGAGTTCAAAGAAAGGAGTCACAAAATACGACAAAGTAATGAAAACACTTTGTTGCCATTGAAAGAGTTTATTTCCTTACATTTGAATGTCTGTCGAAACACCTGGGACTCGTATCGTCTCAGACATCAGCTGTTCTTCTTGGCGTTGTTAAAAATATATAACTTACAACGGTACTGTAGAGACCTAGAAGTTCAAAAAAAGATTTGCCAGCACTAGAATTAAGCAGAATTAAGAACTTACCAAATAGAAACTTCGATTGTCATTTTTCTATTACATTTCAAATAACAGGCTAAGTAGTCTTTCCGTATGAGCTTGCAAAGTTTTCATTGTTGTTTGTATATCTGGACTATTATCTTGTGTGTTGACATTCTATAAAAGGTGTTATTATTATTATTATTATTATTATTATTATTATTATTATTATTATTAGCACCACGTCTTACTACCCGTTCGGGTTATACGCAC
>CABEEJ010011427.1:0-11075 GCA_901482245.1 Timema douglasi | reverse complement strand
TGAAATCTTGCCACTTCACTCTTCTTTCCATATTTTCAATGCTTCGTACACTTCCTCTTACCCTTATGAATAAAAATAAATTGGTTATTTGAACCCGAGTGTCGTGTGTAGAAAAATTAGCTCGATAGGGGACAAAGCTATTCGGGTTTCAGTTGTTAGTTTAATATTGGATAGCTGGGTCAGACTTAGTAAAATATCTCCATCTTCCTCAAAATTTCCTTCATTATTTTCCTCTCCCTCGCACACTTGCTGTTATATGCTTCTTCCATTTCTTACTTGGTCTCACTTGCAGTATTTTTTCTCTTAACTTCAACTACTACAATGTATGATTACCAGCTTCGGTGGCCGCATGATCTAAGGCATCACTCGAAATAGATTGGCTTGTCGATGCCCCGGATTATGAGGTTTGAATCCCATTCGTTAGTAGAGAAGGTTTTTTTCTAAATATTTTCCCACCCTCTTCCCAGGCTAGTGCGAATACAATACATACTTCCTCTTAATTTTCACCCATATCCTTTCTTTATTCTTTTTACAGTTGATAAATAACTTTTAGATTAGGTTAAAAAAAATAAAAATACTATTATTATTTATCACACCAATAATCACTTACTTTTAATTCCAAGCTCATTTGGTTAGTTAGGCATAATAATAGGGCCTTTACCATTTTTATTCCTACAAGATGTACTTGAGATAGTACCTCCTGGCATAGGCAGAACGTTTTGGTTTATGAATCCTGTCTGGATGTACTGAAATTGATCCCCTGACTATTTCTAAATAAACAGAACAGATCCTTTTTTGTTGTTATTTTGGCCAACGTGGAAGTTAACATAATTATTAGATTAACTCTTTCAGCCATTGAAACAATTGTAACAATACAAGGGTTGTATTTTACAATCGAAGCCCCACCCAACCCGATGCTGCATAAAGTATCGTTCGATTCAAACTACCTACTCCAAGAAACGTCAACGTTTATTCTAATCGCCTACAATAGTATGCTTCACTATTGTAGTTCCATGTCGCTTCAAACAATATACAAAAAATATCATTTAATATAATGCACTATCAACTCTCTACATTGTAAACTGTTCATATACGTCCCCTTTGGATAAACTGGCTTGCATAGCCTAGTAACCTGGGCGATTTTCTGCACACCTGCTGAAGAGTCCACGCAGACATCGCTGCCCTCTTCCGGATAGTTTTATCAACCATCACCTGATCTCAGACGTCAGCAGCTAAAAAGATTTTTGACAAAAAAAACGAAAATTGACTATACGGAGCGGGATGACCAATCAGCGACCAACAAGCAAGATGGCCTACGTGAGAAAAACAGCGTGATCCTCCCAACAAGTTCCGTCACCGACTTAGTTTGAACTATTGCCCCCTATCATAACTACGCAGTAAGACCACTATATATTATGAAAGTGTGGAAGATGTAAGCTGACCTTTGAATTCGGCACTATCGAGGATGGACCTCATAATATTTATTTATATTAGACTTTTGAATTCGGCACTATCGAGGATGGACCTCTGTAATATTTATTTATATTAGACTTTTGAATTCGGCACTATCGAGGATGGACCTCTGTAATATTTATTTATATTAGACTTTTGAATTCGGCACTATCGAGGATGGACCTCATAATATTTATTTATATTAGACTTTTGAATTCGGCACTATCGAGGATGGACCTCTGTAATATTTATTTATATTAGACTTTTGAATTCGGCACTATCGAGGATGGACCTCTGTAATATTTATTTATATTAGACTTTTGAATTCGGCACCATCGAGGATGGACCTCATAATATTTATTTATGTGAGGTTTATGAACTAGGCACGGTCAAGGATGGACCTCTGTAATATTTATTTGTAATGTAATTTCGAATTCGACGCCATAATGAACAGGCTGCGTTTATTATTTTATATTGTCAGGAGACGACTTCCTATAATCTGAACTCTGTGAAGGAAAGTTATAATACTCTAAATATTTTTAGTTCTTCTTAAAAGTTTGAATTATGGAAATTAGGATTAATAAGCCTTAAAACGAAATCACACACGCATTGACATAGTGTAAACAGTGTATTTAATATAATGTATGCCAGAAAACAACTGACCAGTAACAAGACCAATGAACTACTAGCATTAAGATACAGTTACAGGGAGTATGATATAGAGATAGCCAACATAACACAAACTTTGCAGAGTTGCCAATACAACCATATCAATACTATTTAATTTAATTTTGTTATAGTCGAGATAGGCTGATGTTTGTTTATTAAGTATGGGCATTATTTAATAATATTTAAAACTAAAAGTAACTTCAGTTTCGTGTCGCCACTTAAGGGCTTGTTTCTTAAAGATGTTTGTCAAGTCTCGATGTTTACTGTTCTAACTTAACGAAATGTTAATTGAAATATATTAAATGTTTCTATCTTAATAATTTGGATATTTAGACTATTCGTATTATCCTAGCTTTTGTTGTTGTGTATTTAAAATCATTTATATACATTTCAATATTTTGTGTAACGTAAATTTGGCGATTCTTCGCAAATATATGAAATTTGGCAAATTTCTAATTGTTCTTAAACTTAGGGCCAGTTTCATAGTCAAATTTAGTACGCCTCAAGTGCGGCGCTACACTAAGTACATGACGACACCTACCTAAACTCGAATGGAATGGGCCAGATTCCTCAGCGAGAATGGCCCATTCCATTCGAGTTTAGGTAGGTGTCGTCTTGTATTTAGTGTAACGCCGCACTTGAGGCGTACTAAATTTGACTATGAAATTGGCCCGGTCAGTATTTGAATGATGCCGATTAAAGTAGTCCCGCGTGAGTTTACATTAGGTTTGAGGTGTGAAACTCTCGTTTTAGTTAACGTAATGTTTGTAGTATAAATGTATAGTGTAGTACTTGAAGGTACTTTCGTTTTGTGTAAAATTATAATACTCTCGTGATATTTAAAGTAAAAGTATGGAATTTAAAGATATAATTTACATTGGAAGATTATATGTTTGTGTAATGTCTGTAGTTGTTAAAACGCTTTTGTAACATTTTAGAAAGGCTCTTCTAGCATTTTATATTTAAAGAATAGATTTGGTTATTTATTGTTTTCATAGCTTTATTGATATAAAGCTAACCTGGTCTAATTGAACTAATCTTTTTCAGCAATAATGTAATCAACTATGTATTTCTTCATTCTTACTAGATAAATTAAGGTTACTTATATTACTGAGTTATTTTTGAATGAATTAAATTACTCTTTACATTCAACTCTAGCCGATGTTGTTTTATCTTTACTATTATTATGATAGATTACTCCCTCTTATCCTTGTAGTATTTTCGTTAGTGGCCTATTGCAACGAGTAAAGGAACTGAGAGGGTGTAACACAATAAATAGTAACTTTAATAGTAATAGTTCACTTTGATTTAAATTTATGATATTCACATCAATTTCGACAAATTCGGAATCTCTCTTACAGTACTATGTTTTATCACCTCACCAAAGTTTCGCTACTGTAGTACCTAGGGGAGTTACCACATACACTGCTCTCCCCCTCCTATACTTTCCAACATTCTGAGTGTCCTTGCATTCCACCTTTACTCCAGGCCACCACCACCTTTAATACTTTCAGTTTATTGTTTACTTTCTACACAACGAAAGACAAGCGATCACAGATGTACTCTCCAAGGAGTGGTCCCGAGTTTTGAGCCGCATCTTGGGGTTTTATAGAATGCCGGTCAAAGGACAAGGGCTCAAACCCCTGTCAAAGTAAGATTTTCCCAAGTTACCGTAGGAAATCATAATTTACTATCAATTTTTACATTTTTATTTGGTCTTTCATAACTTTAGGGATATATAAAAATATATTTTCTTCCCTATATTTCCCTGTATTAGGTGCACAGTACTTCACACTCAGGACTCCAGGCTGTTTTTAATCATAAACAAAATAGTACCTTGTCTCTATGTGTTTAGTACGTTGAATCATTTTTTCACTGTCAAGGACTTTGATGCAACTTTGATAATCTTCAAGGATCACTGTAGGTTTCACAAACGGTTCATACAGATCACTCAACAATCTCCCGATGAACACTGCTTCCTGTGCGTCTTCAGCCAGTGTAACCTATTCTGCTTCAGTTGAAGATAACGTAACTGACCGTTGCTTCCTGCTTACCCAGCAGATAGTTCCCCCGTGTAAAGTAAAACAATACTCTGTGTTTGAATTCCTGTCGATCTGGTCTCCACTCCCCTCAGCATCTACATATCCAATGAATCGGTTCGACTCTTGTCTGGTAGTCCCTCCGAGCTTCAGTTTCTTGTCTTTTTTGGTCTTTAAGCCACGATATATTCTTTTAACTTCTGTCTAATCACGTTGCAGTAGTCCCTACAACTTCTGCGCTAATATGGACTTGCTGGCATTGATTGTCCTCGGTATTGAGCAGTGGCGGCTCGTAGCTAAAATTAGTGGGAGTGCTGCTATCCCGGGAAGAACACAGTGCATTTTTTACTTCATAGCCGCAAAACCAACTTTTCTGTTGGTACCATTCAGAATTAAAGCTACGAATATATTTCTTGTTGTTGATTTGCCTGGCTGAGATATTAGAATATCAGGTGTTAAACGACATCGTTTCTTAACTGTAACTTTCTCATGGAGAGATATCTATGAAAACTTAAGCTGTAGAATAAGCACAACACACGCTTAGTAAAAATAAAACACTTCCTACCAGCATCACGCTACAGCCGGCAGTGCTAGAGCAACAGTGCTCTCTCTACCTGACAGTCCCGTCTTCCTCCATACACCCCTTCTAAGTGCGCATTCGCACAACAGTCAAACTTCATGTCGCTGGAACTGTGAAGCGCACAGTTCCATACACTGTGGGATAAAGAGTGTACTTTGTAGTTATTGATATATATATAAAAAATTAAAATCAATTTTCATTGTTTACATAATATGGCTTTCATTTATTTTTGTTACTTTAGTATCAATGTTTAATTGTTTTATGTACAACAGTCCTTTTACCTAGAAACTACAATTTTCCCTGTTAGTAAAGTTAACTAACTGAGGAAATTTATTAAGGTTGATAACTGAATGTTTCTAACTGCGTGTGCAAACTAAAATTGTGCAAACTGTGGGAGTGGGAAAGAATTATTTGGTAGAAAGAGTTGGGGCATGGTGGTTGGTGTCAATAAAAAAGTTACTGCCATTGGCTAAACTACGAATAAAAAAAGAAATGCTTTGACGTCTGCCTGCAATATCATAAATGCAATAAAACTAACTTTAATATAATAGAAACAATTAAAAATAATGTAAATATTATTTAATTCATAATTGGCAAAAAGTGGGAAAATCAAGAAAATTACCATTTTTAAAGAAACTTTTATTTAATGCTAGATACATAAGCTTATTTATAAAATCATTGAGTGTTTATTTTAAATTTCTGACCTTCTTAGTAAAATTATACAATTTTATACATCCCTATAAAATGAGTTGACCAATCTCAATCATTATGTATTTTCTAGAGATTATTACTATTCAAAAGAAAAATTAAAATTGATAATTTAAAATGTTTTGTGATTAACATTTTATAAATAAACAGTTGTAGACCTATTTATATTGTTTACAGAATGAACCAGATTGCCATGCAACTCAAGTTAAACTGGAGAGTACCACTGGATCCGTACTTCATTCTTTTATAAAACCAGCCAGTGATGTGTGTGAAGAGGTTGGTTATAAAGAAGAGCTGTGTATTGATGAAAGTTTTATTGATGTCAGTGAAAATAACAGAATAGTGCTTGGACAAAACTTCACTAATGAAAACCATAAAACTGATCACTTCCCTGTTATGGAGGACCAAATAATGTACACATCTTTTTTAAACAATGAGCCCAATCTTTATCAAATGAATAGAGAAAACTATAAGTGTCATGATTATAGCAAGTCATATACTAAAAATTTTAATATCAAATCTCAATTACTTAATAAAAGTGAACAAAAACCTTACAAATGTGATATTTGCAGCAAGTTTTTCAAACATAAGAGCATCTTAAAAACCCATCTCCTTTTTCATGGTGAACACAGGCCTCACAAATGTGATATTTGTGGCAAGTCTTTCAAACTAAATAGTAACCTTAAAAATCATATGGTAAGTCATAGGGAACAAAGACCTTACAAATGTGATATATGTAGCAAGTGCTTCAAAATGAAGAGCATCCTTAAAACTCATCTCGTTACTCATGGTGAACCAAGACCTCACAAATGTGATTTTTGTGGCAAGTGTTTTAAAGAAATGGGTGCTCTTAAAACTCATCTGACTACTCATGGTGAACATAAACCTCACAAATGTAGTTTTTGTGGCAAGTGCTTTAAAGTAAAGGGCACACTTGAAACTCATCTCATTATTCATGGTGAACACAGACCTCACAAATGTGATGTTTGTGGCAAGTGTTTCAAAGTAAAGGGCGCTCTTAAAGCTCATCTTATTACTCATGGTGAACACAGACCTCACATATGTGATGATTGTGGCAAGTGTTTCAAAGTAAAGGGCACACTTAAAACTCATCTCATTATTCATGGTGAACACAGACCTCACATATGTGATGTATGTGGCAAATGTTTTAAAGTAAAGGGCGCTCTTAAAACTCATATTATTATTCATAACGAACGCAGACGTTAACATGTGATGTTCTTGGCAAGTGTTTCAAAGTAAATCTAACACTTAAAAAACATCTAGTTACACATAGTGTACACAGGCCTCACAAATGTGATGTTTGTGACAAGAGTTTCAAACTAAGTGGTAAGTTTTTCAAACTAATTAGCAGCCTTATAAATCATCTCGTTACTCATAGGGAAGACCGACCTCACACATGTGATGTTTGTGGTAAGTGTTTCAAACGAAAAAGTGATCTTAAATCTCATCACGTCTGTCATAGTGAACACAGACCTCATAAATGTGATGTTTGTGGCAAGTGTTTCAAATGTAAATAGCAACTTTAAATCTCATCTTGCCAGTCATAGTGAATACAGACCTCACAAATGTGATGTGTGTGGCAAGAGTTTCAAAGAAAAGGGCACACTTAAAACACATCTAG
Organism: Timema douglasi; assembly: GCA_901482245.1. Taxonomy (NCBI): domain Eukaryota; kingdom Metazoa; phylum Arthropoda; class Insecta; order Phasmatodea; family Timematidae; genus Timema; species Timema douglasi. The sequence goes on along the minus strand of CABEEJ010011427.1, from coordinate 3,985 downwards.
TTACTCATAGTGAACACAGACCTCACAATTGTGGTGTTTGATGCAAGTGTTTCAACGTAAATAGCATCCTTAATTCTCATCCTACCAGACATGGTGAACACAGACATCTCAGATGTTATGTTTGTTGCAAGTATTTCAAAGAAAAGGTCATTCTTAAAACACATCCTATTACTAACCGTGATCACAGACCTCACTAATGTGTTTTGTGGGGCAATTCTTTCAAAGAAAAGAACACTCTTAAAATTCATGGAGTTACTCATACGGAACACAGAACTCATAAATATGATTTTCGTAGCAAGTGTTTCATAAAGAAGAGCACTCTTACTACTCATCTACTTGTTCATGGTGAGCAAAGTCCCACACATATTATATTTGTGTCAATGGTTTCTAAATAAACAACAATCTTAAAATACATGGTACTCTTAGTTATAGCCTTTTCCATCTCTTAGATATCACGGTCTCCAATAATGCTAGAACCCATCTAACTTAATTTTTTATTATTAAATAATCTTGTGGTCTTAGCCATTCTCATAAACTTCACTTAGGCAGTGTCAAGAATTGAAATGATTGATTCTTTCACGTATGTTTGACTACAATTTTCTTTTATATATACTGATGTGTTTCTGAGACAAATATTGTTTGAAATCCTTAGATTAGTTTGAATCAATAAGGGTTATATTATTTTAATTTAATATCTAGTATCATTTATAAATAAATTATCGAATTAAATAATATAATGTAATTTTGATACATAATTGATTAGTTTAAAAGTTTCTTTTATCTCTAAGGTGTTAATAGTTTGTATGTTGTTTGTGTGTATACAATCATTTAGACTTAATTCAATAGTGCTAATATTAAGATATTTTATCTGATGTAGGCAATATAAGAATAAAAAACTCTTAATTCAAATTTGAATTGAATTGTTTTTCTGGTAATAATATTTAGAGGAAATAATTAATATTATCTTCCAATAATCCTCATACCTGAATTCCCTCTGATATATAAAGTGGTAGATTTAATGGTTCCCTAAGATCCTTCAGCCTTTAATAAATGTATTTTATGAAAATGAGAAAACTATTGTTATAGTTGATATGAATTTAACTAGCATCATATCTTCTACCATTTGTTATGTGCCCACCCTCTTGACCGCAAGGCCCCAGGTGCAACATCTTGCTCTACGAACTGCGTCTAGACAGCGAGGTGTCTCCACGCTGAACAGATGCTGGGTTTATACAAAAAACACATTTATCTCTTCATTGTTTTCATGATTATTTACTAGCTTCGCGTTTTACAAAACATTCATTTTCTCTCCGTCCAGCTCAGCAAACAACAGGCTGTCTCCGTGAACTAGACAGGCGCTACTCTATTTATTCTAGTCCGCACAACTCTCTTATCACAAGTGTGCGAGCTCGAACCGCCAACCCTCCATGCCGCGCGTCGCAACACCCCAATAAAGTCGTCTGGAGGTGACGTCACGACAGCTCTAACTAAATAAAACTCGGGGCCCTAAACAAATGCCACATTATTTTATTGAAATCTTGCCACTTCACTCTTCTTTCCATATTTTCAATGCTTCGTACACTTCCTCTTACCCTTATGAATAAAAATAAATTGGTTATTTGAACCCGAGTGTCGTGTGTAGAAAAATTAGCTCGATAGGGGACAAAGCTATTCGGGTTTCAGTTGTTAGTTTAATATTGGATAGCTGGGTCAGACTTAGTAAAATATCTCCATCTTCCTCAAAATTTCCTTCATTATTTTCCTCTCCCTCGCACACTTGCTGTTATATGCTTCTTCCATTTCTTACTTGGTCTCACTTGCAGTATTTTTTCTCTTAACTTCAACTACTACAATGTATGATTACCAGCTTCGGTGGCCGCATGATCTAAGGCATCACTCGAAATAGATTGGCTTGTCGATGCCCCGGATTATGAGGTTTGAATCCCATTCGTTAGTAGAGAAGGTTTTTTTCTAAATATTTTCCCACCCTCTTCCCAGGCTAGTGCGAATACAATACATACTTCCTCTTAATTTTCACCCATATCCTTTCTTTGTTCTTTTTACAGTTGATAAATAACTTTTGGATTAGGCTAAAATAATAAAAATACTATTATTATTTATCACACCAATAATCACTTACTTTTAATTCCAAGCTCATTTGGTTAGTTAGGCATAAGGATAGGGTCTTAACCATTTATATTCCTACAAGATGTACTTAAGATAGTACCTCCTGGCATAGGCAGAACGTTAGGGTTTATGAATCCTGTCTGGATGTACTGAAAATTACCCCCTGACTATTTATAGATAAACAGAACTGGTCCTTTTGTGTTGTTTTTTTGGCCAACGTGGAATTAAACAAAATTATTAGATTAATTCTTTCCGCCATATAAACAATTGTAACAATACAAGGGTTGTATTTTCCATCGAAGCCCCACCCAACCCGATGCTGCATAGACTATCGTATGATTCATACTACCCACTCCAAGAAACGTCGACATTTACTCTAATCGCCTACAATAGTATTCTTCACTATTGTAGTTCTAGGTCACTCCAGGCAATATACTAAAAATATCATTCAATATAATGCACTATCAACCCTATACAGTGTAAACTGTTCATATACGTACCCTCTGGATAAACTGGCTTTCACAGCCTAGTAACCTGGCTGACTTCAAAACGTCCTAAATCGAGGAACGGGGCAACTTTGCCTTGATGTTCCTCCAGCCTGGTTTAGACATATCTGATGGGCGATTTTCTGCACACCCTCGAAGAGCCCACGCAGACATCGCTGCCCTCTTCCGGATGGTTTGATCAACCATCACCTGGTCTCTGACGTCAACAGCTAAGCATCTAAAAATATTTTTGACAACAAACCCGAAAATTTTCTATACGGAGTGGGATGACCAATCAGTGACCAACAAGCAAGATGGCCTACGTGAGAAAAACAGCGTGATCCTCCCAACAAGTTCCGTCACCGACTTAGTTTGAACTATTCCCTCTATCATAACTACACAGTAAGACCACTATATATTATGAAAGTGTGGAAGATGTAAGCTGACTTTTGAATTCGGCACCATCGAGGATGGACCTCATAATATTTATTTATTTTAGGTTTATGAATTAGGCACGGTAAAGGATGGACCTCTGTAATATTTATTCGTAATGTAATTTCGAATTCGACGCCATAATGAACGGACTGCGTTTATTATTTTATATCGTCAGGAGACGACTTCCTATAATCTGGACTCTGTGAAGGAAAGTTATAATACTCTAAATATTTTAGTTCTTCTTAAAAGTTTGAATTATGGAAATTTAACTATTTAATTTAATTTTGTTATACTCGAGATAGGCTAGTATTTGTTTATTAAGTATGGGCATTATTTAATACTATTTAGAACTAAAAGTAACTTCACTTTCGTGTCGCCATTTAAGGGCTTGTTTCTTAAAGATGTTTGTAAAGTCTCAATATTTGCGTTTCTAACTTAACGAAATTATAATTGAAATATATTAAATTTTTCTATCTTAATAATTTGGATATTTAGACTATTCGTATTATCCTACCTTTTGTTGCTGTGTATTTAAAATCATTTATATACATTCCAATATTTTGTGTGACGTAGATTTGGCCATTCTTCGCAAATATTTGAAATGTGGCAAATTTCTAATTGTTCTTAAACTTAGTATCAATTGGTAGACTTTGGTCAGTATTTGAATGATGCCGATTCAAGTAGTCCCGCGTGAGTTTACATTAGGTTTAAGGTGTGAGTGTTCTGGAAAATACCCCCCCTTACTCTGATCACTGAGAACACATTATAACCATAGGGTATATAATGGTTGGAGCCCAGAGTAGAGTTGTGCATTACACTCTGGGCTTACAAGGTAAATAGCCTAAGTATTATGTATGCTCATCACTCTTTTCTAAATTCACTTTGGCTTTAAAACATCTATTTTTCAAAATTCAACGTCTCGAACTTTAAAATTATAT
>CABEEJ010011426.1:0-11077 GCA_901482245.1 Timema douglasi | reverse complement strand
TAATACAATATATATGTTGGTATCTAGTGTTAAAGTCACCACACTATATTATATTATGGAGAATGATACAATATATATGTTGGTATTTAGTGTTGAAGTCACCAAACTAAATTGTCAAATCAAAATAATTACAAATTAATATTAAAGATTTTAGAAAGTGAACTTAACACATAGTATTCCTAAATTTAGTTAACTATATATAAATTAATTAACCCTGTAAATTAATATAATTTAATAAATCAAAATACTTACATATTAATTTTAAGGATTTTAAAAAGTAAATCTAACGCACGGGACGATTTCTGGTTAGCTCAGGGGTTAAAGCATTGCCATGCTAAGCCAAAGATCTCGGGTTTGATTCCCGTGTTCAGGTTTCACTTCTAAGTTCTCAGAATATGATATCTAGATGGAGTAATCCTCACTAGAAGCATAAATCATAGCTTTCGCTATTTGATTATTAATTTTATTTATGTTTAAAGTATATGAGAGCAGACCCCTAGTGTCCCGGTGGACCAGTACACCCCTGATGACCACTATATCTTGTTTGCAGAAGCTCAAAAGGTTTGGTCTACGCTATATCAATTGATATAGTGTAGGGAGTAAGTGGAAGTGTGTTTATTTTGGGAGATTAAATACTTACAAGGGGATATTTCAAGCATAATACGTTTATCTTTTTAAGTAATGAGGATATAAACTATATGTACTTACAGTACAGATATTTACATTAAACTAATACTAGAAAAAGTTGTTTAAGCAACTGACTCGATTTATTTTGCTGATAGCTGACATGAAAGCACTAAAATGTTAAGAAAAAATAGGTGTGTGAAGTAAAGTCAACTCAAGACTGTAATCGCAATCGACGGGTCAGGGAAGTGTTTCGAAAACTTTGGGGGTCTTGAACCACTTCCAAGGGGGCATGGAACAATTAATAAATAACGTTGAAAATCAGCTAATAATTTAAGACTCTTCTATTTCAATCCCCTTTCTAAAGTAAGATAATGTTTTGTGTGGTATTGGCAACACTGCCTGCCACTTGCAATTAATTTAATTCATTAATTCAAAAGTAAGAAGCTCATGTGCAGGCACGTATTTATTTTCAAGCCCAAGGGATTCCCCCTCCCCTATACCTCATATTTTCCTTTTTCTCCACCCTTTCTGGAACCATTGCGGCCACGTGGAGCACCACCGAATTTTCAACTCCGACTCTCATCAAAACTAAAGAGTGTGCTCTACTTGAAGTGGAAAGTGATTTACTTTGTCAACTATCAAACCCAATATTCAAGAAGTGATGAAACTCACTTGGTGGCCACTTGGTCTATGGCGTCACTCTTGCAATAGAATAGACAGGCGATGACGGGGAGATTAGGATTTGAATCCCGGTCGGGTGTACTTAGAGTGTTTTTTCGAAAATAGTTGTCCACTCTCCCGCCGCGAAAATGTGAGCACACCACGGAACATTAAACCTTCCTCATCCTTAACACATTGTCTAATGTTTACGTATGCATATAGCCCGGACGGGTAGTAAAACACTGGGTCAGAGGAACAAACAAGTGCAGGAAACTTGGCGCAGTGCCAAGTGGCACTTATTGCTCAAGAGGTTTGGATATTTAGGTTAGCGTGATGTAATTGGAAACTATGCCTCCTGTATATACTGAAATGTAAGAAACGTATGGTAATAAAACATAATTAATAATAATATCCGAGCTAAAATGTACAATACTACTATTTCTGTTATTATTTGACGAAATATGGGGGGAGGGGGGGTGTTACTTTGCACACCAGTAAAGTGTTCTTAACGGTGTACATCCATCTAAAATACCGCCACGGGTAAAGTTTGATTGATGAAACTTAAAGAGTGTCCGAGTTTAATGAAGACATGACAGGCCTCCTCTGTTTTTGTACCCAAATATGGTCGCCCTGACCTCGCCTCCCTCCCCCCTTGATCGGAGCCGTGAAGGGGGCCGTCCCCCCAAGAGTGGCCTCTCAGCCACTGATGGATCCAAGTACCTTGAGACACTCTAAGGGAGGAAACACCTAGGATAGTTGTAGGAATACATCCAACACCATATTATTCTGAGCATTGGTATCGACCCAATCCTAGTTAAATTTTGACTTATTCGTGTCTTATTGGTGTGACCCAGGAATGGTCAAACTACGGCCCGCGGGATTAAGGTGTTGCATTGTGAAGCAGGTTTTTTCTAAACACAACAAAACTGTATTTTTATTTTTAAAAACTTGGCAAAATCAATACTTGAAAACTTGATAAATCATGCTCAAAAAATATGTGGCAGTATTTGCATCTTAATATTCATGTGAACAAGTGTTTTCAACCAAGAAACTTAGGAATGGTGTTCTTAGAGACCGACTTACTGACGAGTGATGAACATCTGTACTCTCTTGAGACTCACCTCCTCCCAGTTTCACTCATCTCACACTCACTCCAACATATAAATATTCTGAACAAACTTTTAAAAAAAATAGTAAGCTACTGAGGTATTTATGATTGTTTTGTATTATCCATGTATTTAAACATATTCATACCAGAATATTATAACGTGTGCTTATAATATATTTTTAAATAATTAGCCCACTAATGTTTTTAATTTTTTTTATCTCGGCTCCCGTGAGTAAGTTTGCATATCCCTAGTTTAGCCCAACGCAACCCGTTTAAACCGGGTACAAATTTTCGTTGACGCTTGTACCATTATTCATCTCCAAGCCTTCCACCATTGTCTTCAGACCCTTCCAAAATGTCTTAACAACTGACATAGTCGTCTACAAGGAAGAGCGTTGCAATTAATTAACTCTAAGTAGAATGATGGATTAACTAATTACATCTTTGTCTGGTGATTAACATAGAAGGATTGTATTAACGTCCGTATGAATTATTTCAAGCTTGAGTTTTCGCTTACTGCTCAGGTTTGTTTGTGGGTGATCTTGTAGATTAATTGTGGTACTTAACGGACAGTTTCAGACCCAAATTTTCATTTTCTATATCTCTTGAAATAGTTTATTAATAATAAAGATAGGAGAAGAGGCTACGCGGAAATGTTTGGAACTGTGTTACTTATCCATTTAATAGGTAGTAAATAACATAAACAAAACAATTTAAATTAATAAAATATTAATAATCGAGTTTTATTATAAAATATAATGTATTTCAACGACGTTTTATAAACCATGTGGTATTATAGTGATTTATTTGATTAATTTTTAAACCACATTTCAAATTATCTTTTAAACAAATTAAATGTGAAAATGAAACAAATATGATGAGCTTTTCTCACCCAATGTTTAACGCATAGCTTAGGTAAGTGAAATAGCTCGACACACTTATATGGTCGTATGGTTTAAGGCGCCACTCTCACAATAGACTATACAGACGATGACGGGGAGATCGGGGGTCAAAATACCCCCAGTAGACCACTGGGGGTATTTTTTAATAAATAGCTTTCCTCTTTCTCTCTCTCTATGAAAAATCTGGCACACTTCCTATAAATTAAACCTTTCTCCTCCTAAGGCACTATTGTAATTATTACAGTAGCCCCGTGGCTTCTTTGGTGCTGACTGACAGCTCACAGCTGACTTCTGACAGTCAACATTTAGGTATATAACTATGTTTTGACTGTCGTAAGTGACAACTACAAAACACATGTGTTTGCAGGTCATATGGTTCGGTGTAGGGATACATAATTTGGTCTGGTAACTTTCCAAAGCCCTCAGCTGTCAGCTGTGAGCTGTCAGTCAGCACCAAAGAAGTCGAGGAGCTACTGTACACATGCGTTAGGCCCGAATTTTCATGTAAGGAGGGTGAGAAACAATTTAGGAAATAACACACAATTGCGACTCTAAGCCTTACTGTCATATCATTATCAAATCAGATTAGATGAGCCTGACATTTAATGCCCATGCACATCGATGTGGGTTTCATTAATATTTTTAGACTTTTTTTTTTTATCAAAATTAAAACCATCATCGTCCATTTAATTTGCGAGATGTGGAATCCCATGTATTTTCCTGCTTAACATCGCTACCAATTAGTTGTGATTCGAGCAACCAGTCTATGCACTGACTAACGTCAAAGTTTAGGAGTTGAACCTCCTAGCTGATGCCAGGATACAAACTGTGCTCCCGAAGACGAGCTGTTTATCCCCTGGTCCACGACAAGCTGATCTAGCCATGTGTGGGTGGTTGTTTACCTAAGTTCTCCGGATGTCTTGTATGCCTGCCAGGATACAAACTGTGCTCCCAAAGACGAGCCCTTTATCCCCTGGTCCACGACAAGCTGATCTAGCCATGTGTGGGTGGTTGTTTACCTAAGTTCTCCGGATGTCTTGTACGCCTGCCAGGATACCCCATGGGGGAACGCAACTGACTGCTCTGCATACAGATCGTCTCTTTACATGCTGCCATTTGATGGTCTCCTAACCAAGATGGCCGCAACTACTTATTTAATATAAACTTAAACTGGGCTAGTCTCACTGAAAGTTTAGTAGAATTTAACCAAAATTATAGGTTTCAATCAAGACTGGGGGGACCATCGTCACACATGGTGATGAATGATAGGTGAATTTCCAAAAGTTGACGTTTGAGAACACAGGTTCTGTTTTAACCGTGCTTTACATTAATATGTGTAACTTTATAAAATAAAAATTTATTACGTACAGTAGGTGCAAGTATTTGGGATAGTGGTAGTATTGATAAAAACTTGGAAAAATTTAACAAAAAGGATAGTTGAGTTTCGTCAGAAAATTATTTTCAGTATTGTAATATCTTATAATACTAAAATATTAGGATAAATTAAACTGTTTTGATTGAATTTTATTCAAGGATGATTTATCATCATATTACATTACTTATTCCTTTGTAAACACTGTATTTAAATGGAAACTATAATAGATACATTCGAATATGCTAGCAACAAACAAATATTAACCCTTTTTTGTTAAAAGAAAGCTTGCAGTTAACTAATTTCAGCAACCTCGACTGGATTTGAACCCATGAACATCGGGTCCTGAGGCAAGCACTTTACCTTAAGACCACTAAGGTCAACATCAATTATTAGTCATTAGTGAACACTCGCTTAAGAATTAAAACTAAATTAAATCAGATTATTTTATTTCATTTATTTGTGGTATTTAACGCACACTTTCTGAACCGACTAGTTATATCAGTACACGACTTACAAACTAACTTAAATCTAAAACAAACACAACACCAGACTCCCGGCTTCATCAATGTGAAAAGGTAGACCCACATTTCACCAATGATACATTTTCGACCATGATAAGAGTCGAACCTAGGACCCACAGGTCAGTAGATACATACGCTCCCAACTGAGCTACAGTGTCGGTAAATGCGCGATTATGCCAGTAATTAGGCTTAATATAAAATGAGATTAAATAATACTCTTCAGGAATTCAAAGATACTGTATTTAAAAAGGTTTATGTACTTGATCACTATTGAACTGATTATAAATTTTAAAAAACATATTTTAAATATTACAGCTTTATCATTGGATGCAACTTATTATTTATCTCTTTCTGGACTAAATTTCAGCACCATAAATATAATACTAATTCTTAACAACGAACAGGAAAAACATTCGGTTCCGAAAGTGAACGTTAAATATCTCAAATAAATAAACAAGGAAAATTAGAAAAAGGTAATTGGTTTGAGATAAGGTAATCACTCACAGACTAATTTGTTTCATTTATCTCTGATTCCAAACGAGAGCAAATTAACTTTACTAGCTATGATCGTTTTATGCCGTTTTCAACTTTACTCGTATATATATATATATATATATATTATATTTGGATCAAATCATAGAAAAGGAGTGTAGCTGTAAATTTAAATACTATGAGCAAAGTGTTACCTGTATATATTTTTTAGAAGAAAAAACTTTAGCATAAGCATGTGTTATGCATAAAGATAGATTGTTTTATATTCCAAACTAATTATACTGTATATCTGTAGCAAAGAATCTTTACAGTTATGTTAAATGGTTAGAGCTATCATGTTAAATGAATAGCTCACTTATTTTAATGGTCTTCCCTCCAAGAAATGAGTTGCAACTAAAGTAGTTTTATTGCTTAGGCAAACCCATGTTCAGGCACTTGTATTACTTTATTAAAGTGGGGATGTAAGGGAGGCGAGAAAAGGCCAGTATTTGTACGGTTTTTATAGCAAACACTTCTTTTTTTTGCCAAAATAAATAAATATTGCTCTAGTAAAAGAAGAGTTGAATTTTCTTCACATGGGGATATCAACAGTTGTTGAATATCTGTCACGAGTATAGCGGGATTATATAATAAACGTTTTAAAAAAAGAGAGAAATTAAATTCAGAACACACTTGATAGGTATTAAAGAACTGATGATGTCATCATGGGGAGAACTCTAGGGCTGCACAGAAGCAATAATAGATTCATTTTTGACACATACAAAAAGTGTTTCTATAAAAAAATTGCGAAAAAACTTACCTTTTCTTACATCTCCACACTAACCAAAGATTTCTGCGTGAAAAAAATTATCAGTTTTTTATAAACATCTCCCACCAAGAACGCATGTGTTCACAAGCTTACAAAATGTGAAGCAATTCTTCAAAAGGATCTCAATTCATTATTTTCTTTTAGGCTAGAAACTATCGGATCATAGGAAGATTCTTATCTAAGAGCTCAGAAATCATCAAGATCTACTTTTATGTATCTATACGCCTAGATATGTGTTGTGCAACGATCACTTTTTATTATTATTACTATTATTATTATTAGCTCCGCGTCTTACTACCCGTTCGGGTTATACGCACTTACGCTAATGTGTAATGGTAGGGTGATTGTGAGATGAAATGGAAGACCTACANGCACTTACGCTAATGTGTAATGGTAGGGTGATTGTGAGATGAAATGGAAGACCTACAGTTTAACGTGGAATCCGAACCACGGTGGAGACCTGGCATTCCCCACATTCACAGGATGTCTTGTCAGAGGTTAAGGAAGGGTTTGGTAATCAGATAAATCTATGCCGGGACCGAGGATTGAACCCCGGCCGCCAGCATAGAAGTCTGACACCTTACCCCTAGACCGCCAGGTCACCGTCGATCACTTTTTAAATTGTTCTTCAGTTTTGACATATGTGAGCTAAATATATTCACTAATATTTATCTATACCGGATGTGACAAAACAAATTAAATTAAAAATTTTCAAAGGAGGGTAAAGTCACTCCCCCGACTACAATTCCCACAGCTCTACCCGACCAAGTATCGTGATAGAAAATTTGGAACTTAAATGTATTCAAAAGAGTAAATATTTAATTAGAATAGGAAGGAGGAGGCAGAAGATGGTCTAAGTTCACTGACCAAATGAATGTACCTATCAGAAGACAAACACCCAGTAATAATTAATGTATATAAATAACAAAGATACATGTTTAGGGAAAAATTAAAAGCCCAATGTATTATTTAGCTGATATATCTGATTTTATCTATGCTTACGTTATATATATAATTCTATCCCTAATAAGTGTTAAAATAATATTTATTTGCTGCTCTAAAAATTAATAAATATTGAAATATCTCATAATTAGTGAGATCCTATTACAAATCTTTTCATTATAATCGAAGTTTTCTTATTTCTTGGAAATGTTTCGAAAATACGAAGGCTATTGTGGATGGGGTAGATCAGTTCGTCTCATCCTTAGATTATGTTAGGTTTATCAATTAAATCAATATTAGTGTGTATCTGTAAGCATTTAATGTGAACGTATAAATTGATGTTAAACTAATTATTGAAAAAAAATTGTTTCCTCAAAACTCCATAAATCTGTTCTACCTCTGGTTGGGTGCGATGAGTCGATACAAGTGTTAGGTGTGATGAGTCGATACAAGTGTTAGGTGCGATGAGTCGATAGATTCGATAAATTGTGGATGTCGAAGTTGAAGCAAAGGCAAGTTGTACTTCAGCTTTGACTTCGACATTTCAAAACTTCATACACCCCTATTATTTTTTTTAAACAAAATTATATCTAGATATCATGTATGCAAAAAAATATATTGTAAAACCGTTTTACTGGACTTAACTCCTTTTACTTTCTCGCTACCTTACAGATAGAGAAAGTATTGTGATCGTCAACAAAATTGAGCTCGAGGTTTTGATAAAATCGACGTTTCATGACCTTCTGAAATAAAAAAATAGTTTTCGCATTGCCGTCGGTCTGTGTGTCCATCTAACCTTAAAATTAAGAGTAGTTTACTAAAGGACTAAAAGAGAAAAATCAATTTTCTCAAAATCGGTTCTAACGATTTTGATTAAAATTCCTTTTTAGTCGTTTATTAATATTAAAAACAAAATGGCTATTTTCATTTTTCCATAAAAATCGATTTTAGGGTAATTTTAAGAACTGAAAATGTCCATATCTCCACAACTATTTGAGATACTAAATAACTTATCACTGCAAAATTGTTGTACTAAGAATATAAAAAAAATTTATTTGAAATACATTTTTTTAAAGCCAATAGTTTCTGATATATTTGTTGGACATCCATGATCCAAGTGTGACGCTATCCATCGTGATCATACGTCTACGATATCTAGTAATAAGCTATAGTCTTAACGCAATATTTCTCTGATGTCATAAAGTAAGTAAATAAGTAAGTCTCTCAAAAAGTTGATGTTCTTTTTCCTTTAACCTCCTAGGGGAAATATTTGTCCAGCGATTATCTATCTCTAGAATTTTAAACTCAATAATCAATATTTACCGTTTTTATAGGTAAAAATGTATAAATGAGGAAATTAATAGCAATGCAATGACCCGAAGATGTGCAACTCATAATAAAATTTTGTAAATTTTCACCAGAAGTTGAAATTTTAATACGAAGTGTTGACCCTTGTGGGCTCAATATTGAGATTTTTTATTGGTCCAAATACAGGAATGAGGACATTAATTCTTTAAAAATAAAATTATAAAATTTAAAACCATGGTTCAAATAATGTTTTACGTAAGTAAAGTCCAATTTGTGCTCGGGTTTGCTGGTGTATATTGTTTAGTTTCACACATATTACGAGTTTTGAGTAAATATCTCCATTTTTTAAACAATGGAGCGAGAAAGTCCATGGGGAGTTCCGTACCATTTCTTTTTTAAATAGATTACATACAATTGCACTACGATGGTTTCGAGCTGCATTGATTCTACATAAGCTAGTTGCTATCCGGTGGGATGAGACGGGCTCTTCAGTGTCCGAATAAATATACCAACATCGTATATCCCAAACGGGTAGTAAGACACGGTGCTAAAAAATATCTACAGAATTGCATTGGCAGTGTACATAAGGCTCTTTTATTTTTGATGAGATGGATGGTGGTGAGGGGGGAGAGAGGGGGACATGATTTGTGTCGTGGCATGGGCCGGACACACGTGCCCACAGCAACAAACCTATCTCGCCGCGTTAGATCACGCACGTGTTCAGAGATCACTTAACCTAACCTATCATTTACATACGGAGATCAAGTACTCTGTCGGTTGCAAACTATGAACACCTCAATATTATTTAAAAAATTGTCTATTGATAGGCCTCAATACATTTTAATAGATTTGTATTTACAAAACATAGCTTGGTTAGGTTAGGTAAAGTTAAGTTAGTTTATCTTAGGGTAGTTAGAGTTATGGCAAGATGACATAGGATACATTGATTTAAGTAGGTGTGTCGAATTTGTAAACTTTATAGACTTTTTTCCAAACAAATGTTTATGCACTTGTATACACTTTTCATATTGTGGACTAACATTTCAATTCTTTGTTTTATAGTTTGATATCGTTAAGGCAGGATGGAAAGTTAGGCGAGATTAAAGTCTATGTTTTAGAGTTTTTAGAGTTTTAAAAAATTTCACAAAAATAAATAAAATGTTGATATAAAATATAGATGGACTTAATTTAATATTCTACACGTAATAATATCAACAGTTGTTGAGTTTTTGTCTTAAGGGGAGTGGCGTGTGAACAGGAATTTTCTTAGTGGGAAATGTCGTGGCCAAATTCCACGATGCTCATGACAACTGTTGGGTTTAATATATAGATAAATATTAATATATATGAAGCAAAATATGTTATTTAGTTTTACCAAGCATTATATAAAAAGGTTTTTTTTTGTATTATTTTAATATTGTTTTCAACAAAATATAGGCGAACATTATCAGCAGCCTTCTGACCAGTTAAACAGTTTAGATTTTGAGTTTAAAGGATTTTTTTAATATCTAACGATGCTTAACACAAAAATTTGTACTTCTGAGATTAAATCAATAAATATTTGTTTTACTAGGATAACAACAGAACTCTTGGCCTTGTCGAGTGCAAGTCTAAAACCTCCTTTGTGGGAGGGTGGGCAGGAGGGTGAAAGCCGTGGCGTGGCTTCACAACCAACCATTGTAGCCCTCCGCACCAACAATAACAGATGGATCACGGAAACCGTAGATGGCGATAGCTACCGGACAGGTCTTGCGGGGTAATCATACGTTTTGAAATATCAGTTTCCTCTAGGAAGAGTGAAATTTTCTTAGTAATATTTTTAACACCCCTGCTAAGATAATGTATCGATGTTTATTATTTTTTGTTATGAATCCGGCAATTTTTTTTAATATCAATATTATCGATATTAGATCACTGTTAGAATTATAGAGGAGGTGTGTATTTAAAATGTACAACTTAATCAACATGCCTCTATTCTTGAACAAACCGTTTCCGAAAATAAAATTGCAAACAATAACAATTCTTGAAGATAAACCGTTTGTTCCCATTGCTCTGCTTTTCCCCGCCAAAAGAAATGGCCAATCACCTTGTGATAATGTGGGATTGTTTTCTACATTTTATGTAAGATATCACAGATTTCTTAAAACGTTTCAAATCTAAGATTACACTTATTAACCAGTCAGAACTTTCTTCTATATTTTGTTGAAAATATCAGACCACTTGATAATTAATTTGGGATTTGTAAACGCCTGCAGCACTCCTCAACGCTCTCCCATGTAGCTTCCTCCTCTAGCGCTTCTTTTCACTCCTCTTTAATCTACACAGCCCCCACCC
>CABEEJ010011425.1:0-11078 GCA_901482245.1 Timema douglasi | reverse complement strand
AGAATGAAGGAGAGAGAGAGAGATAGTACTATTTCGAGTCCCCCTCTATTCTCCTCTCTGTGAGGTCCATCTAACACAGAATGAAGATGAGAGAGAGAGTGAGAGAGAGTACTATTTCGAGTCCCCCGGTATTCTCCTCTCCGCAAGGTAGATCTCCTATAAACGAGAACCTGGCCCTACCTCACCCTTCATTTGCATAAACGTTCTGAATTCCCACCGGGAACGTCTCTCTAAAAGCATCTGTACAGTCCCCTCCCTCCCCTTTGGCGAAAACTAAAGGAAGAAGGTTAAGGGGGTGAAGGGGGTGAAGGGAAGGATAAAGTAAGGGTTGGAACATAATCTAAGAAATGTGTGTAAGATGAATATGATTGTCGAGAGGTAGGATCCTCTTGTTAGATTATATCTAGATTAGCCCATGATTATCTTTTATCTCGTTCACATACGTGATGTTACCACATGCGTCAGTATAGACCTATATTGAAGTAATGATGACAGCTACAGTAGCCCCATGGCTTCTTTGGTGCTGACTGACAGCTTTTAAAAGTTACCAGACCAAATTATTTATCCTTACGCCGAACCATATGATCTGCAAAAACATGTGTTTAGCAGCTGTCACTTCTGAAGGTTAAAATTTAGGTATATACTTAAATGTTGACTGTCAGAAGTCCATTGTGAGCTGTCAGTCAGCACCAAAGAAGTCTTGGGGCTACTGTATCATCAAATAACCATAGTTGTACACGTCAATAGTTTACAGCCTCAATTTGGGACTACCTATTGTTAACTATTTTAAAATTATATTCAGAAAATAGTTTTGTGAATGCAAAAGTTACATATGAAACTTTCTGGTGTATTTTAAAAATTATGAATATATTTATAAAAATAGTTTAATAGAAATACCGGCACAGATTTTTCTGATTGGCAAACCCTTCCTTCACCTCTGACAAGACATCTTGTGAATGTGTGGAATGCCAGGCCTCCACCGTGGTTCGGATTCCACGTTAAACTGTAGGTCCTCCATTTCATCTCACAATCACCCTACCACTACACATTAGCGTAAGTGCGTATAACCCGAACGGTTAGTAAGACGCGGTGCTAATAATAATAATAATAATAATAATAATAAATATATCTACTAAACGGCTCTAAAAACAAAGCCCCTTTATTTGAATTATGTTTGAACTACCAGTAAATCACAGTTCAACTTGCTGTTCACAACTAGTACCCCCTATGTACATGGGTCTGTACTTAAGGTGGCCGCCTCGGTAAGCGAGAAATTGCCGCTCAGACGTTCAGCTCTAACGCAATATTTTATTATACAGTGCATCGTTTCAAAATATGGCTTACGCCAGAATAAAAGTCGAAATATTACAACAGGGCTCTTTTTGCATAACAACCTTACATTTTTAGTTTTATAAGTATAAAAAAAATTAGTAAAATAACTATAGATAACCTTCAACAATTTTTTAGTCATATTTGTGGAGAGACGAGACAAGTTTTTTTAAAAAAAGGGCTCTAGATTTATCTTCCCTCTAACAAACAGATCAGTTTTTTTAGGCTCACAACAGAACATTTAAAAATATTTGAGAGCTATCAGCGAGCTTTCCTCTTCACCTTGGGTTAAGAAGTTCCGTAGTTTTATTTCTCCTCTTTATTATTGATATGGCAAAGAATGGTTGTATGTGAAGAACTAAAGGGAGTATAAGCTTAGACAGACAATAGAAGTAGTCCCAGAAAACAACACAATCTCTGGCTGTTATTTCACGGGGATAAAATGAGAGTGATCGAGAACAAGGTATTTAGGAATATATTCATTTTGTTACATAAAGAGATGAGACTACTTAGGAATGTAGTAGCTACATAATAATTAGTTATAAAACCTGTACTCACCACAAGACATTGTTAGGTTAGCCAAGTTTCACAAATTACGGTGAGCACCGCGCAAATGGGTGAGTCTATAACCATGTCCAGGGCACTGACTGCCCGAGCCAGTGGGAAGAAACTATTGGGAAGACCTGGACGCAGATGGGAGGATAACTTTAGAGTTAATATTCGAGAAATGGGGTGTAATGAGGTGGACTGGATAGAACAAGATTAAGATAGTGATAGGTGGCGTACTTTAGTAAGCGTGGCAATGAACTTTGGAGCTCCCAGTGCCATGGAGTAAGGTGGGATGGAAGGGGACGGATCTTTAAAATTTTTATGGCAAAACATATTTTGGCCAAAATAAAAATAATATTGCTCCAGTGCAAAAATATAATTTTAATTTCTTCACATGGTGACCTAAAAATTTCTTGAATATCTGTCAAGGAAGGGTGTCCTAGATCCTAGAATCTAACGACAACTTTTTCTCTTTACTTATAAAGTTTATCATCTAATGCCGCCATGCGCATGTCATATATAACTGTTTAGGTTACCACGGGAAGAAAATTAAACACCATGTTTGTACTAGAGAAGTGTTTTATTTATTTTGGTAAAAAAAAATGGCATAAAAAGTACAAAAACACTGGCCTTTTCTCGCGGCCCCCATAAAGCTTGCAACATAAGCCTGTGACTTACAGCTCCTTGGTTAGTGAGCTGCTCACAACCATTGTCACGTGGTCACGTGGTCACGTGGTGTAGCATACACACAAAGCGACTGAGTGCATACCCAATGTGTTAGTTAAGTACAGTACGTAAACCTATGATACATTCCAGCTTTTCGTTCTCCATAGTTTTTAAATGGCTGAACTGGTGCCCAACTGGTCTAAAAGGAATTTGACTTAGAATAATTATACGATCGTAGCTCTAATATGTAAAAGTAAAAAATTATGTTACCATAAATACAAAGATTCTTGAACCAGAAATTACAGAAGTCACACACAAATATACATTTTATTTTTATCTATTTATGTTTTTTGCTAATCTGGGGTTTTAATGAGAGAAGTCATATGTTTGTGTGAATATTAATCTCTGTTACAACTATAAGATCAAATCAAATAATGATGTGATATGTGATATGCTACCAGTGTAGTATTCATTAGCCTAAGTTACCCTTTTTAGCTGTTAATGTGAACACAAATAAGCCAACAAAGCCATAGGGCTTAAAACAGATAAATAAATTAAGTAATTACTGTTTAGTTTTTAAACTAATACTTTTCCTTGGTGTTCTAAGACAGAAAACTATGATGACGTGGCAATGATAGGCCCATATTCTCAGAGAATTACCGCTGTTCAAATTGTTTAAAACGTCAGTATCGCAATAGATGTAAATAAAAACTTCCGGAAGTGCCCGCTCTGTAGCTCCCTAGAGTAGGTTTCATATTTGTAGGTTTTTTTGGGGGGGTTTGTAGTTTTCACGGAAACAATCATACAAACGCAAATATACACATTTTATTGTATTTATTTGTTAAATAATTTGTTCTCATAGACTCGCAGCAGTTAAATTATTGTGCCATCGTGTTTTGGATGTGCCCTTTCAAGAAGCTCTCATTTACATGTAGGGCCATATTATCTATTTATTTATATTATTTACTAGTGCACAGCATTTTACTACTAGTTTGAGCTATCCACATATTTACACTAGTGTGGGTAGGAATGAAGAAGGTAAACTTTAGTGGTGGAAATATACAATGCATGTATTTGAGTGAAAATAGTGTGTAAAACAATCCTAAGTGCATCCAGCCTTGATTCGAACCCCTACCTACCCATTGCTAGTAAACCAGACCACATGAGGCTGATGTCTTAGTCCACGTGCCCACCCGTGTGGGTTTATATTAATTACCAACAAAAAGGAATAGGCCTACCATGGACATGTGTGTTGGTTTCAAAAGAAGGTTAAATGGCTGTTATCTTGAGTTGAAGAGCCTGCAGGAATATTATTAAGGTCATCATCCAAACCTTTCAATAAAATAATCGATGCCTGTGTAGGAAGAAATCATGTTTATTGGCGCTAGTATCAGGTAGATGAAAATACTAGTGTGGGACCTGCTTGTCGCCATTTTAAAGTAGGAACATAATCATTAATATTAGGGCTACATTACGGGAAATTATTGCTATTATTGATTCATTATTTGGGGATGAGATATCATGTGATTTTTAACGTATCCGATTTTTAGGGCTAGTTTATTAATTGATTGAGTAAGTGCGTTAATTTATTGTCCAATTTTGTCATCCACCGCGTTCCACAAACCGTTTGTGCTGCAAGCATATAGACCTATCTACCAGCATATAGACCTATCTACAAGCATACAGACCTATCTTCAAGCATATAGACCTATATACAAGCATATAGCCCTATAAAAAAGCATATAAACCTATCTGCAAGCATATAGACCTATCTGCAAGCATACAGACCTATCTACAAGCATATAGCCCTATAAACAAGCATATAAACCTATCTGCAAGCATATAGACCTATCTGCAAGCATACAGACCTATCTACAAGCATATAGACCTATATACAAGCATATAGACCTATATACAAGCATATAGCCCTATAAACAAGCATATAGACCTATATACAAGCATATAGACCTATCTACAAGCATATAGCCCTATAAACAAGCATATAAACCTATCTTCAAGCATATAGACCTATCTGCAAGCATATAGACCTATATACAAGCATATAGCCCTATAAACAAGCATATAGACCTATATACAAGCATATAGACCTATCTGCAAGCATATAGACCTATCTACAAGCATATAGACCTATATACAAGCATATAGACCTATCTTCAAGCATATAGACCTATATACAAGCATATAGACCTATATACAAGCATATAGACCTATCTACACGCATATAGACCTATATACAAGAATATAGACCTATATACAAGCATATACTATAATTAAGTTAATATGTTATGAATGAGACAGGTCGAATTACGAGGAACAGTACCAGAACTTTTGTGGTGTAAAAATGTGAAACTATTTAGGATAAAAACAACTATATATGTCCAAACAGGATTTGAACCCTCACTGAACTGCCAGACTGACCGAGCTTGACAATTAGACGACGCAACGACAGGAACGGGCTTATATTATATTGAGAGTACAATGAAATAATATAAATACGAAAGCCTCTCTTCAAAAGTAATCTTCTCATTGCTAAGAATAAAAAGGTGTCCTAATGATCAATTAATTGAATGCACTTCATTCTACCTTCAATATTCTTTGTCCTCGGCTCATTATGCAGGCAAATTGAAAAAATAAACATGTTTCAGGAACTCGATATAATTGTTGTTATGATTCTAAATTTTAATTCATAGTATTATATTTCTAACGTATAATTGGTGCACCCTAAATATTGTTGTAAATTAATCAAATATTCTCAGCTAAAGAGATTTTTGTAGAAGATTTGATAGAGGTATATTAGAGGAACACCATTACACGCCCAAGAAATTAAAACCATTCGATATTCTTCCCACGATAGCAATCATGTCATGTTTATTGTAACCTATTGTATATAATGTAATATATTGTACTCTCATACTAAACAAACGCAGACTACTCTAAAGGCAAACTATTTATAGAATACTTACCAGTATCTAAATATTTGCCGATTAGTTTTAACATTCAATAAATTATTAAAGTGGGTGGCTCTAGTTTGGGGGATGGAACGCGGGAATAAGTCCAGTTTTCCAGTTTTCCAGTTTGTTTGGTTAAAAACCACAACTCTTTTGGTACAAATAAATAAAATAATGCTTCGTTATAAAAGTTTAGTATTATATAATCTCAACAGTATTGTCTATCTGTCTTGAGCATATTGGAATTTGTACAGTCTGTGTAGAAAATTAAACTAAACGTAATATCTACAAAAGTTATTACTTTCTCGCTATCTTACAGGCAGAGAAAATATTGTAATCGTCAAAAAAAACTATCTAGAGATTTTTATGAATCTTGATGTTTCATGACCCCCGGAATCCGAAAAAGTGTTTTTTGAATTTCCGTTTGTCTGTCTGTCTGTAAATCGGACTTGAGCCTAAACTTTTCTACCGATCGGGATAAAACTTGGTATCTGGGGTTTTCATAGGGTTTCGCTGAGGGATTTTTGGAATTGGATATCTAACCCTAAAATTAAGGGTAGTTTACTGAAGGGCGAAAAGAGAAAAAGTAGATTTTCTCAAAATCGGCTCTAACTATTTTGATTAAAATTCGTATCTAGGCGTTGATTAAGACTATAAATAAACTGGTGATTTTTATTTTCCCATGAAAATGACTTTTAAGGTACTTTAAAGAAGCTGAAATGTCCGTATCTCCGCAACTATTTGAGATACTAAGCAACTTATATTTTCAAATTTGTAGTACTATTAAAAATGAAAAACTTTTATGAAATATATTTTTATAAAAGCAACAGTTTCTGAGATATTGGCAAATATATTAATACAATTTTGTGAGCTTTAGTTGTAAAGAGATACTACTTAAGTTTTAATGCAATAATTCTCCAATGCCATAGAGTGATTAAATATAAGTAAGTCTCTAAAAGTTTATGTTGTTTTTCCTTAAACCTCTTAGGAGAAATGTTTGTACAACAATGATATATCTCCATTTTAGACTCAATAGTCAATATTTACATTTTTTATTGATCAAAATTTATAAATGAGGAATTTAATAGCATTGCGATGGCATGAAGATTTGCAACACCTAATAAAATGTCGACAATTTTAATCGGAAGTCGAAATTTTAATACGAAGTGTTGACCCTTGTAGACCTAATATCAATCTTTTGTACTGGTCTAAATAAACAAATGAGGACATAAATTCTTTAAAATTGTTAGTGGATATTACGAGTTTTGAGTAAATAGCTCCATTTTTAAACAATATAGCGAGAAAGTCCGTGCTGAGTTCCATACAATTTTTTTTATTATTTCTCTAAGCATTTTTAAAATAAAAACTGCAAAAATATAAATTTTAACACCACATATTAATAGTTTAACTAGATTTGACACTTCACGAAAGATAAAAGGTTTGCAAATAATTAATTGATTGTAAATAACAGCACTACTTTTTTAAACTTACAAACATGTGTAGACATAGCGAAGCCAAACAAAATAATGCACTAGAAATGTTTGTGATTTAAAGTTAAAATAGAACAGCCATCATCTCTACATCTCCTAGTTGTCCAACAACTGCTCCAGTGAATTGTCAAAGAGGTGGACTCTTCTCTGGCAGGTTAGGAGTTTTGTGCTCAACTAAATAACTACGGCAAGTTCAAGACAATCTAAAGAGATGGGTTTTTATATTTTAAAAAATAACTCTCTTCACCCTTGGTTTGAACTAGTTGTATTGTTATTTTATGATCTATAAAGTCGTTTATACTACAACCAACACCTACAGCTGACTTGAACACACTCTCGGTGTCGAGACTAACCTGACACACACACACACACACACACACACACACACACACAGGACTATAACCGGATCCTTACAAAGATCTCCTGGCTCGGGCAGGTTTGAAATAAACTATTCATTCGTACCGACTACAGTAAATTTCCAGTTTCAAAATATACTTCAGTGACTAAATATTGCACAATTATTTCATATTTAAAGGGTTTGTGTGACTGATATACGTTTCAGTCAAATAACTCACTAATTTGTTTCCATGAGCTTAGTAGGCCTATATTTCCAAGCTGTGTTTCCATGAGCTTAGTAGGCCTATATTTCCAAGCTATGTTTCCATGAGCTTAGTAGGCCTATATTTCCAAGCTATGTTTCCATGAGCTCAGTAGGCCTATATTTCCAAGCTGTGTTACCATGAGCTTAGTAGGCCTATATTTCCAAGCTATGTTTCCATGAGCTTAGTAGGCCTATATTTCCAAGCTATGTTTCCACGCTGGAATGATTGTTTTTGTGAAATGAATGCATGAGAACAAAGTAATCTCGAACGAACACAACTTTCTAGGAAGGGAAGATCATCTCTTGCCTCATTATCTCAAAATACAGTCGATGTAGTGATAGGATTAGCTTTTTCTTGGATACGAATATTTGTTTTACTCACCAATCCTGAATCCTGTAAAGCATGGTAAACGTAAGAGGTTAATCCTAAATCCTATTAAGCATGGTATAAGTACGAGGGGAATCCTGAATCCTTATAAAGCATGGTAAACGTAAGAGGTTAATCCTAAATTCTATTAAGCATGGTATAAGTACGAGGGGAATCCTGAATCCTGTAAAGTATGTAAACGTAAGAGGTTAATCCTAAATCCTATTAAGCATGGTATAACTACGAGGGGAATCCTGAATCCTTATAAAGCATGGTAAACATAAGAGGTTAATCCTAAATCCTATTAAGCATGGTATAAGCACGAGGGGAATCCTGAATCCTTATAAAGCATGGTAAACATAAGAGGTTAATCCTAAATCCTATTAAGCATGGTATAAGCACGAGGGGAATCCTGAATCCTTATAAAGCATGGTAAACATAAGAGGTTAATCCTAAATTCTATTAAGCATGGTATAAGCACGAGGGGAATCATGAATCCTTATAAAGCATAGTAACTGTAAGTGGTGAATCCTGAATCATGTAAAGCATAGTAACTGTAAGTGGTGAATCCTGAATCCTTATAAAGCATAGTAACTGTAAGTGGTGAATCCTGAATCCTGTAAAGCATGGTAAACGTAAGTGGTGAATCCTGAATCCTATAAAGCATGGTAAATGTAAGAGATATTCTTCATATAATGTGTTTTTTCTCTTTGATCTTAAGTTTGTTCTCATTCATTCTTAAATTTCTATCAAAAAATATAAATAGTGGCCAAGCGGTGTGTGTTTGTGTCCAGCTATAATCTAAATCAACACTAATTGAGATGAGTAGTTCAATTATGGGGTTCTGTTATTGTTTTAGTCTTATAAGTATATCGTATTTAACCGCTAATAGAAGTGTAAAGCGGTACGAAAATTCCAGTTCAAAATTAGAAAAAAATTAAAAACTCTTAGGATTCAAAGCTTTCAAGGATTATACTATAAGGATCTATCCTTACCTGGATATAAAAGGCATAATTAAATTCTTGAAATAAGATCAAAACTATAACTAAACACATGTAAGTACTAGGTCCACAAAGAGTAGCACATGGGAGTGGTAAAATGTGTTCTGGTCCATCCATCCATATTTTAAGATTTTAGTTAATATTTGCGGATGTTTGTAATATTTATCTCACTACGAGCCGGTGCTGATTGATAATATCTTACAAAATAACAGTAACTAACCAATTATTTTTGGCATCAATCATACACATT
Organism: Timema douglasi; assembly: GCA_901482245.1. Lineage (NCBI taxonomy): Eukaryota > Metazoa > Arthropoda > Insecta > Phasmatodea > Timematidae > Timema > Timema douglasi. The sequence goes on along the minus strand of CABEEJ010011425.1, from coordinate 1,856 downwards.
ATTAATAAACGCCCATCTCCATTTAAAATAAAAAATTACTCTTGAATATTTTTTTTCTCTTGACTCCAGAGTAAACACTGGAGAAATGTTTCCAGTATAATTTAGATACCTTCTCAAATTAAATATACAGGAGCTTCTGTAGGCCTACTTATCATCAGATTACGATAAGAAATGTATTGAAATGAAGGCCTACCGAACATTACAATTTTCAAAGACTCTGACAGAGAATCTGCTAGATATACTTTCACGTGTTCATACGTCAATCCATGTGATCTTCAGCTGTCACTCTGGGTAGATATTATCAGTACGTACAACATAACATGAAGAATAGGCTATAGTAAAGTGTTATCGATTTTGGCTCCGAAAACTATATTTGTATTTTCTAAACTTTTTTGATGATTGATATTATTTTTTTAGGTTATTTAACGTGCTTTTACTAAACTGAAAAATTATCCCAGTACATGACTTTCAAACTAACTTAACAGAGACAACTGCCAGACCCCCTGCCGTTATTTTATCACTATGGAAGGGGGATCACCACATTACACCAGTGATATATTTTTCGTCCACACGAAGAATCGAACACGGGACTTACAGACACGCTATCAACTGAGCTAAGGTGTCCTATGGAATATTAATTAGTATTTTGTGTATAATAATGTGTTGTGATATATTTATCACCAGTTTGCGACATCAAAGCTTCCTACATGCGTTTTGTGTCACACATTTGTGTAAAAGCTAAAACACTCGTGTTTATGTAAACCAGAGATGATGTTTCATTCAGAGACTCACAAATTAACAAAATGTCTGAACAATGGAGCTTTATTCATTCTCTTAAAAGAATTTCTAAGCTCCACTAAAAAAAGGAATTTGACCGTATTAAAAGTTAACTAGTAAAGGGGATAAATATTTTCAGACAATACAATAAATATTAAAGGTATTTCGTAGGAATCCAGTGGAGTGTTTTAATATGATATATTAATTGTAATTGTTTACGCTGAACACAATCTTTTGTTGGTATTTCCTCGGTGTGGGCCCCACCCTCTCCTTCCCGATCGTGAAAACGCGTAATGAAATTTTGTTTCCATGCCTACAAGGCCCTGGTGAAGAGAGTCCGCTCGACAAAAGAAGGACGGGAGCTATTTTCCTGGCGTTGTCATGACAACTGCGAGTCGTTACCTCTCTAATGAAGTGACGCTGACGTCTTATTCGACATCTTTTCATGTGGACCACTCCTCTTCGTAATCACGTACACTAGATTCCAGATTACTATTTTATTTCGATAAAATAGAAATATAGTAAAAAAAAAAGTACTTATTTACCCCTATTTTGGATCGCTCCACCTTACTTTCATGGCCACCCCTCTATTTTTAACATGATATTTTTGCACTTTTTTTGTGTGTGTTTGTTATTTTCCCCTCGTTTCTTTTCTCCCCCTCCAATCTATTTTTTCTCGTGTTATCCATGCAAGCGTAGTACCGAAGCCAATCGCGTTCGACTTCCGAACGTTCAAGGGGAAGGGAAGGAGGATTTTTTCAAACGTAGTTCCTCCCTAATACGCAAGTGAGAGGAGGGGGAAACTACGCACCCGCAATTTATTCCGGCATTTCATTTAGTGAGTTGGGGGAGGGTTAACACGGCTGGTCGGTTCCCCCCCTTCCCCCCTTTCTAGCTGGCTGGCTGGGTCATCGATCCAACAATGCGGCCCTCGCTAGGACAGAACACTCCACACGCACACAAACTGGCTCGTTCCCGCCAGAGCACGCACAGCTCTAGTTTCACTCTGTATCACTACACTCACAACTCTAGTTTTACTCTGTATCACTACACTCACAACTCTAGTTTCACCCTGTATC
>CABEEJ010011424.1:0-11082 GCA_901482245.1 Timema douglasi | reverse complement strand
ATAAATCTGTGCCGGGACCGAGGATTGAACCCCGGCCGCCAGCATAGAAGTCTTGACACCTTACCCCTAGACCACCAGGTCACCCGATTCTGTAAAAGGGAGCCTTGCTTTATGTGTATAAGTAAAACCAATCATTGTGGGTATCACAGCCAAAAATAATGTATGGCATGCTCAAGTATAATTATAAAAGCTAAAAAAAAATTGGCAGCCTGTATGGTAATGAGTGCAAACATAATTAATTATCTTAGGTATGTAATGATTTATTGATTTTATCAGACAATAAAAAAAAAATAGAATTAATTTATTTAATCAAACCATTTGGGCATCACTAGACGCATTAAAAGACATAGCCCTTTAACCATTTCCCTCTTTCAACAATCAAGAAATAATTTATGAAATTAACTCTGGTCTCCATTGTAGCTATGCAATCTGCTTTACAATCATGTATGAAATATAGCATACCACAAGGACTGAGGCAGCAAGTTGCTATCTGACAACCTAAACAGTGTGTATACCAGTATATACAGGAAAGCACACTAGATGGGATGTCAAGCCTCCTTTTTAACACCCCACAAAGATAAGATTTAGCTTTTAGCTCTCTCATAATAAATAATAAACCACTCATTATACAATGTCACATCTTTCAACAAAATTATGGATGTGCATCAATATTTGTATTAGTTTAATCCTAGAACTGGCCCCAATTGCACCGAAACATAGCCACAGTTTAAAAAAGAAAGCGTGAGAAATATCAAGTTATCTAAGAAAGGGATGTTAATATTAGTATTCTCCACCTGAGAGTATAAGTTGGTCCTGCTAGAACTTTATGATATTCTAAGCCTATCTATCAACACCTAAGTCTCAGGGGCTGCTAATGTGATAGTTTCCCAAAGATCACCTTAGTTCCAGTGCTTGGAGCTGGCGTTCCTTCTCCTGCAACTTGCGACTCATCTCCACAAGCTGCTGCGCATTCTCACCCTTGCGACGATGCAACTCTGTCAATTCTTCCTGCTGAGTCAGCAACTTCTGCTCTAGTGCCTGGACTTTGTCACTATTCTTCATGTCCCCGGTGCTGCCAGGCCCTTGCAAATTTTCCTGACGGAGTTTCTCATTCTGTACAGTCAAATGCAGGTTCTCACCACGTAGTGCCGTGGCATTGTCAAACACACGGTTGTCTGGAAAACATACAAAGGTTAGTTGCATCTGATACCTCCCAAAATGCTGAGTCACATTCCCCACCCAAGATCACAAACTTGATTCAATGCCACTTCTCTCTTTCTATTTTTATTTTAAACTATATCAACTTCCCAATATAAACCAAAACATTCACATTGTTGTGAGAAAATAGTATAATACCAGTACCGATACACTTGAAATTGATAAGTGCCAGAGAAAGATCCAACAAATGTTGGCCAGTAATGATAATTACTGAAAGCTATGTGTGACCAAAGAACCATTTTAACCTGAAAAGTCCGATTCCAAATTTTAGGTAGGATCCTTTTTGATAGTCTTAATCCCCACTAATGATGAAATTTTCAATTTACACCAGAAAGGAACCATGTGAATACTGTCCGCTTATTGCTGGAACTAGCCTTGGAGCAGTTTCTTGTGTTGTTTATTAATTGAAAGGCTGAGACAAAATAATGTCAGGAAGGAGGTCATCAGGCCATGGTCAATGTGATGCAACAGTAATAATTCAATCAATAGGATGATTCTTATGAAAAAGGATTCTCAGGTAAAGGCTTTCAAAAATCAATGAGTGAGTTAATTCTAATAATCCAATAGCTTTAGTAATGAAACAATTGAGTTGATTATGATGCAACAACATAACTATTCAACAATTAATTTGATTTTGATGCAACAGATTTATTAATCCAACAATTGAGTTGGTTGAGATGCAATAACTTTATGATGCAGATAGAGGTGATTCTGATTAAACATCTTTAATACTGCAGTATATGAGTTGATTCTGATGCAATAGCTTTAATAAAACAGCAATTGAAGGGATTCTGATGCAACAAAATTAATAAAACAACACTTGAAGTGAGTTTCCCATCACAGCTTTAATAATGCAACAATTTATTAGATTTTGATGCCACAATTTTTTAATGTGTAACACTGAAAACAATAGGAAAAGAAAACCCCAAAAGTCAGATGGTGACAGATCATAAAGAGGTTCTTATGAGTTGGGAAATATATATAGAAAAACTGTATGACAAGGAAAATTTACCAGCGAGCCTGTAGAATGAAGCAGAAAACAAGGTATAGAAAGACAAAAAAGACCCAGGATTTTAAAGAGTGATGCGGAGAGAGCCATAAAGGACATGCAAAGAATGAAAGCAGCTGGAGATTACGGCATACCAGCTGATCTTCTGAAGGAACTGGAAAACAACAGATTAATGTTGCTGAAAAACTTATAAATAGGATCTATGAAACAGGAGAATGGCTCAAGGACTTTCTAGACTTAACCAAGGTGGATATAAAGAATAAGATACAAGCCAAGAAATGGAGTGATCACAGGACTGACAACCTCATCTCTTAAGTGGGGAAGGTTGTGGCAAGAATATTCAACTGGCAACTGGAACAAAAAATATAAAGTGTGATGGAAGAAGAACCATTTGAATTCATCAAAGAAAAAGGAACCAGAGATGCCAATGGGATACTGAGAATAATTTAAGAGGGTGTGCTGGAAGTCAAGGAAAAGTCTACATTGGTTTCATCAACTGGCAAAAAGTATTTGATAGAATGAAAAGGAGGAAACTAATGAAAATAGGCCTACTCAAAAAGATCGGCATCAACTAACTGGAGGAGCAAAAAGCTTATTGCAAACCTTTACCTGGGATGAATGAAGGTGAGGCTGTATGACGGAGAGACCAACAGTGTAGGGACAGGAAGAGGAATGAGGCAGGGATACTGATGTCACCCAATCTGTTCAACTTGTATGGAGAATGGCTGGTCAGGGAAATTCTGGAAGGATGTAGCAATTTCAGGATAGGACATGTCATCAACACAGTAAAATAAGCAGATGATTTGGCAATGCTGGCCAAAAATAAAGAAGAGTCGCAGGGAAATTATGGACCGGCTGGTGGTAAGAGGGAAAAGATATGGTATAAAGATCAACAATGAGAAGTCAAAAGTGAAGGCGATTTCAAAAAAAGGAAGTGCCACTGAAAGTCAAAATTGGAAGTTCCAGGAGTTGGAAAACATAGAACACTTTAAGTAGTACCTGGGAAGTTTGCTGACAAAGAATGACTACTGTACAAAGGAAATTAGGTTGAGGATTGCCATGGCCATGGAAGCTTTCAACAAGAAGATGTTACTGCTGACCAGCAAGTTTATTTTGGAACTGAGGTAGAAACTAATGAAATGCTTTATATTTGGAGCAGAAACTTGAACTTAGGACTCTGAGGAAGATGGAAAAGAAATACTTGGGGAGCTTTGAAATGTGGTGCTGAAGAATACTTGAAAATACCAGGTGGACAGACAGGGTGACAAATGAAGAAATACTAAGAAGAGTGGGTAGGAAGAGAACCATTTTGGATGTGATTCTTCAGTACAGAACAAACTGGATCGGATACATCCTTAGGAGAAAAGTTGTCTTTTGCATGTCATAGAAGGAAAGGTTGAGGAAAATATGAGCTTAGGAAGAAGGAGGAGTCAAATATCGAAGGTAAAAAGAAAATTCTGGGAGATGAAGGAAGAGTCAAATACCGAAAGTAGAAAGAAAATTCTCGGAGATGAAGGAGGAGGCAGAGGACAAGGCACATTGGCGGTCTAAGTTCACAGACAAAAGGAATGGCCCTGTTGTGAGACAGAACAGATAATAATAAGTTGGTTCTTATGTATCAAATTTAATATAAATTGTTCCTGTCATTGTTCTTGAGCAGTTTGTTCTAACTCTGATGACATTTTGTGCTTAGTCCATGTACTTGCTCTCAATAAATTAACCTATGACATTGTTTAATTGGTAGAAGGAAAGAAAATACACAGGACTCAAGGGTTTTGAACTGTTTGGAAAAATATTTATTGAACCAATTTTAGAGTATGCTGACAGATATATGGAGGCTGATTGTGATTTGTGCATTCATAGAACAAATGTTTGTAAAAGTACTAAAGCTAAATGTATATTAATTGTTGAACGTAAACTTTTAACATTTTTAGGATGTAATGGCGACTGTCCTTCAATATTTCAAAATAATAAAATCATTCATCCTGGAAGACAAATTAAACAAGACAACCGCCATATAAGTTTACAGTAAGCCTAGTTATAGCGATCTGGCCATGTACTGGTAATTTCACATTTGAAGGCTTGTGAATGGCTTGTGAATGCAGAGCCTAGAGTTTCACCAAAATACTGTAGAATTATTAAAAATCCACCAAGATGAAAAATCAAATAATATAGAGATTTATCAAGTTTGATAAATTTTAACGATACAACCAAAACAAAACTCACTAAAATTATAAGGGCTTAGGCCCTAAGTGGGATGTAAATATTGGCTATATTTTGTGTTGACTTAAATAGTTTGCATTAGGCTATAATGTAGATCCAAGATTATTTCCTGTGTGTGGTGTAATTGTTTCTTAAAGAAATTAAATTGATTATATGATCAAGACGTTTACATTTGTGATGTCATCTAGATTGTGGGCATAACAGTTTGGTTTTTGTTTTAATTCTGATGAATTATTGTGTGAGGTTACATTTGTGGACTTTCAATATTCCTTCAAACAAGAGAAAAACACAATTTTGTCTCATCTGCTAGGGTTGGGTTTACTATGAAATAGGTCAAATGTGGGTGTTGTAGACAGATCACAGCTGACTTCTCTGACAGTCAACATTTAATGTTGAATGTTGACTGTCAGTAGTGACAGTTGCTAAACACATGTTTTTGCAGATCATATGGTTCGGCGTAGGGATACATAATTTGGTCTGGTAACTTTTCAAAGCCGTCAGCTGTGAGCTGTCAGTCAGTACCAAAGAAGATGTGGGGCCACTGTAAAAACAACTATTGTTAAGAATATAGGCCTAGTTTAGGGTGAATTATGAGTTTGCAAGTGAGATGCACGGCCTGATTGGTTAAGTTAGTTAGGTAGCTACATAGTTTTTCTTTTCTTTCCTAGCCAATCCGCTGTACTTTTTAAATAAACTTAAAATATATAAATAAAATAAGAATATTATGTTTACAGAAAATAAGTGCAATTACTTAAATATGTTGTGAATCGTCCTCTTAACCAAGAACAATAAAATTATTTTTAATGAAAAACTTGACATTGCCAAATTGGTTGTGTGAAATTGCTTATGGACTACTAATTACAAGGTAATGGGTTAGGAACATGGAAGGTTTAATTTAGAGGAAGTGAATGTGCGGAACAAAACAAAGGGTGAAGTGAAGTAAAAGGTGTTGAATTGCAGGAAAGTAGATATCAAATCAACACAATTTCGACTCTATTATGCCTTTTGTTTTGCTCAGCCTCGTTCTTGCATACCGCCCATTATTGACAGTGAGGTATGTTATTAGTTATACATAACCTTACTCCCCTCCACAAAATGAATTATGTAAACTAGAGTAAATAAAGTTTTCTAAACCACTTTCTTTCTCAACCGGATATAGAGATTTAATTTATATTAATTATATCCATATTAGCGACATGGAACTTAAAATGTTTCACTTACGAGATGAAATGAGGTCTTGAAAGCAACTACTCTGCAGTTTATTTCTCTTGTGAAGTTGTGATATGATACACTTTCTCCAGTTTACCACGTCACTTACATTAATAGAGGTCGCCATATTATTTGTAACTGAAAATCAAATTATGTAAACAGTCAGATACAGAATAGCAATCTTTGACATCGTTACATGGAAACCTGAACGTGCAGACGACACGCGACCACTGGAGTCTGGCCCTAGCTACTCTACATCAACAACAACCTAGCAAAATTTAGCCAACACAAGAAAATAAAATTGAACTAGCATTAAATAAGGTTCATATTAGAAACAGAGATGGCAGTAAGCACCAAGGGTAGTACAGAATAAAATAAGAGATGGCAGAGAGAGCCTCAAAGAAGGAGGTGATAAAGTTTACGGAATAAATTGGCCAGATATGCTGAGTTTGTCACGTCCACAAATGGTGGGTTATATACATAAAACATTTCTCTTTCACCCCATATGCATAAAAGTATCCCTTCTCGTTCTTTTTTTCGAGATATAAGGCCTTAAAGAGGGAGATGAATAGAATTATCCTCTACACGTGTAGTAAACAAATATAAAAAATACAATATATATCTCTTGAAAGAACTATTTCCTTAAAGATGGTTAAATTTGTGTATAAAGTAATGAATGTTTGAACTTATATAAAAAATGTAACTATGAAATTAGAGCAAGAACTATTAAAATATGTCAATCGTCTGTAAAAACTACTAAATTTGGTATAACTTCATTTAAAAACAGAGCATTGAAAGAATTCAATATCCTTCCACCAACAATAAGAGAGAGTGAATCTTTGAATAGTTTAGTTGGTGCGATTTAAAAACCACTCTTGTCTTAAAGCAGAATTGTATAAATGCAACAATTGTTGAGTGTTATCTAAGTTTTTTTTTATTTCTTACTTTTTTATATATTTTTTTTATCTTTAAATTCCTTTGTTTGAACTGTATTACTATGGTGAAACATGTAGTCACTAAGTAGGCTAATAGGCCTATCTCTTGACGATTTATAATTTTTTTTTCTATTTTTTTTTTCTGCTTTACTCTTTGTCCATAAATAGTTTTAAATAACTAAACAACGATAGCTTGGATCTACAATCATATTGGGTATGTAGGCCTACTTAACTAAGAAGTATAATATTCTTTTTCATTTATTATTATTATTATTATTATTATAGTAAAAATCCTTTGAAAAATAATATCACACAATTACTAACTTTAATTTCCTTCTGTAATATAATTAGTAGGCTAATCACTTTGCCCATCTCCTTCATTTAGTCTATAAAATGTGTACTTAATAAAAACACCTAACCTTGATTTATACAATAATTACAGCTTAATATTTTTCTATTTATATACATTGATTTGTTTGAATGATCTTCTTTTTTACATTAGCTGCCATGTGTAATTTTCAGTCCTTGTTTTCCATATATAAGGCCTTAAAGAGGGGGATGAATGGATTTAAATTCTAAACTAACCTTATGTTTAAGGCGCTACAGGTTCTATACCAGAATTCCTGTCCAAGCAAACATGTTATATATAATAAGCTCTTAATAATATGCTAGCTATAATTAAGTTTGGAGTACCTACCTTATGATTAATTATTTTTTATTATTAGTCAGAGGTAGATCTAAATTTTACTTTAAACTTATTTTCATAATAAAGTTATCATATTATTTACTATATTTGACTAAAAAAATGGAATCTATTGATTGCAACAAATTTGTATCTTTCCCTCTACACACCATACATTTTTTCAATTTCTTGCATTTTGTCTTCAAATCTGACTCCCTTTTATTAAACTCTACCTTTAGTTTTCCCTACCCCTTCCTAATCCCTGTCACGGGATTTTCCAAACATCTGATGTCTTTGGCTAGGTTTAACCAAATGGATGATGGCTGGCATTGTCATTTAACGCGACTTTCAAGAGAAACTAGCTTGGTGCTTTCTCTTTATTTTAAAGAGTGTCATTTTTTTATGTCAAAATAGTGGCCCACACACCACATGTAATTCAAACTATGATTCTGAATAAAGAATATACAATGCTGCCCGTTTCTAATATTTTATTATATTGTTTAAAATACTACCTTAGGGAAATTTTAATGTTTGTTTACCTATGCCCTTTCTGGTCATATATAGTGTTTACAATGCACTTCTTGTATGGGCTAGAGCATTTTACTTTCATTGGTCTGTCTCATTCTCACTTAAGGCTCTGACAAAATGAAAGTGGCAGAGGTATGAACGATACTACAAAAAAGAAAAATAATAATAATAACATTCAATATACAGTCAATCCATGTGATAGAGTGAAGGTGTCGCTTGTAGAGTCAGTTGTATGCAGTTCGGTGGGCTTGTTAGACTGATGTGGGATAGTACCTTCTGGCTCAGTGAGGAAAGCAACGGGAAACTACCTCACGCCTCATTTCTCTAGTATGCCTCTTCAGTGCTACCTAGGCTTATAGCTGACGGTTGAGCTGTTGAGGATCCAACCAACCCTCGGGTTGAGTAACATACATACCTGCCTGCGTGCCTATACATGCATGCATGCACGTGTAGTTTCTAGTACAGTGTTGTCAAAATAGTTTGCGGAAAACTTTTTTATATTATCTAATATTATTTAGTTTCACTCTTGTTTTACAAAATTATAACTTAATTATTTCTTGTAGTGCATGCCATTTTAAAATATATTTTTCATAAATATTTACCCGTTTTGGTGGCTGCATGGGCTATGGCTTAACACTCACAAATTACTAGATTGCCGATGATGGGGAAATCGTAGTTTGAATCCCGGACAGCCCTATTGAGGGTGTTTTTACTAATTAGTTGTCCACTTTCTCCATGCAAATACGTGTACACTTCTTCTCAATTGAACTTACAACACCCCTAACGCATGTTAGTACATAAGCGTATAGCTGTAACAACAAGGCGTGTTTTCACATCTTATTTTTGTTTCCCCTTTAAATGATTTTCAACCTCCATGGTCAGGATCACATTTTGTCTGGCGAGTCACTATTTACGATGAATAAATTATGCGTGACACTCTACCCCAAAACATCTACTTTAATCTTAAGAATCAAATTCCCAAAGCAATTATATTTGTTTATCGAGTATTTACTCGCATCTAAAGATCATAGTCTGTAAATTGAACACTCACACCTGGACATGGAAATCTAAGCAGGAACCTTTGGCTTGGTACGTCAAAGCTCTTAATACTGAGCAGGAATCGTCTCGTTCCCAGGGTCATTCTTCATTTTTCAATTTTTATAATATGATATCTAGATGCGAGTAAGTCCTCACTAAACAAATATAATAGCTTCGGCTATGTGACTCTTAAATATGCAATCCCTTACAATTATATTAATTGTACAAGTGGCAGCATTAAGCCAACTACCGAGTCGAAGGTGACTGTGACTGCGTTTCCTGATATCTCGTGATCTTAATAAAATTACACATTTGTAGCGGACGATTTCCGCACGTCCATCATAGACTCTTCCTTAAAATATGAGTGAAGAATGCGCCTAAGTACGAGACGATTTCTGGATAGCTCAGTGGAGAGCATTGGCGTACTAATCTAAAGGTCCCGGGTTCGATTCCCCTATCCAGGTGCTATTTTTCAATTTTCAGAATATAATTTAATAGTAAATACTATTTTTACTATACATTTTTATTATATTAATAATAAAATACAATAAAAATTTATAGTAAAAATAAGTTTGATATTTGTTTGACTCTTTAGCAGAGATGTGAGTTGGAAAAATTTGCCTACATTTTTTCCGGAAATTTTTCAATTATTATTTCTGTAAAATAATTTCAACTGATTAAATGGAACTAATGTAGAAGGGATATAGATATCCCAAATGTCAACGTTTATACTTAAGATTAGTTTCTCCTGAGGGCGTTAACACCAGAAACATCATAAAACGAGCTTCAGTGGCCACACAGTCTAATGCGCTACTCTATCAATAGACTAGACTGCCGATGACAGGGAGATCGGTGTTCGATACCAGTTGGTTGCACTGAGGGCGGTTTTTCTTGAGATTTCCCGTTTCACGGGTGCAATTCCTCTAAGTCCAACCTTTCTCATCCCTAACACATTAGCGTAATTAGTACATAGGCTTGCAAACCGAACGGGTGGTAATAAACGGTGCTAAAAAAAGTAGTAAGGAAACAAATGAATGCTAACCTTTGTCAATCCGGTATGTTCATAAATCATATTTCAGATGTTTATAATCAATAAGTTAAATGAAATAATTTTAAGGTTGTCCAGAGATTTGTATCCCTCCTCTCCATCCTCCGTGGTTCCTATCTACCCCTCCCCTGGCCTCTTTTTATAACCCACTCGTCTTTTGACATACTATATTTTGAAGTATAATAGGCTGAGTCATGTATGAAGGCTATGCGTCGTATCTATTTTCTTTAGGTAATATAAAAACTAAAAAATGTAATTATAAAACAAAACCCTATATATAAAACAGTTCCATTTGGAAGAACTAATTTGCCGGTGTCCAGAACACAATCCAGAAACTATTTTATTTTATTTTCAAAATTTTAATACTACGTCAATGTATAATAATGTTTAATCTTTTTAACTACCTGTTCAGGTTATAAGCATATATAATAATTTCTCTAAAGGGGCTGGGTTTAAAAAGGAAACATTTTAGAGGTGATCCACTCGTATTTTCGAGGAAATAGAGTTGGAAAACCAATTAGGAAAAAATACTCTCAATAAAACCGACCGGGATTTGAATCCCTTTCTCCGTGTAATCATCTATTCAGTCTAACATTAGAATGACACCTTATACTGTTAAGCCATCAAAGCAAGTATTCTTTATTGATAATAATAGTGTTAGTAAAACAACAAAATACTATAAGTAATTTAATTACAACTGGTATTTTATAATAAAACATTAAAATCAAAGTTACAAAAAACTATTCCATTTCTTAGTGAAGACTTTACATCTCTTTGAGATGGACACGTAAATGTTTGGTATGATTTTCAAAGAAGAAAGAAGAATTAACCTCAAGAGTGCCACTTGATAAATTTTCGTACGCCACTCGTGCCATGCGTGCCGTGGTCTGGCCACCCCTGGCTTAGCCGTACTTGTTTACTCTTAAACTTGAGCTTATCCTTGTTCTCAACCAACCTATATTAATAGCTTTAGGATAGGGTAAATTCCAAACTAGCAGTCATCTTTTATTGGTCATCATAGTTAATATGGGGAGAACTGTGGAAGGATGTAAATGTTTGAGATTAGGAAACAAAATAAAATAATTAACTTTAAATTATTTGAAGAATGGTAGTTTCGATAACACATGGTATATGCCCAAGAAAGAACGAAGAATGAGAGGGAGGGGGATGTCAGATAAGGATGGAAAAGAGG
>CABEEJ010011423.1:0-11084 GCA_901482245.1 Timema douglasi | reverse complement strand
CCGTCGCCAGCCCCACCTATTGTCATTAGGGGTTGGCCAGTTTCAGCCAAAGACATCAAAATTTTATTATACAACAGAAACACTTTTATTATTTATCGTCACCAACATCTTTGTTTTTTCTTCCGTTTCTTGTACACCTCTCACTGTTTTCAGTCTTTTCCCCTTTCCTCTGTACGTTTTGTGTATCCCTACGGTCCTGGCGACCCGTTATGTGCGATGGGGTGGGTTTTTTGAAAAAATTTCCCACCCCTAACCCATAGAACGCAAATATCAGCCCTCAAGGGCGCCATTACCATTCTTGTTGTGTTTGTACGTATCCCTATGTCGTGTCCGTTTTCGAGAGCCCTTCGGGGCTTGTGTTAATGTTTGTCCCTTTATGTTTCTCGTGTTTTATTCATGTATTTATGTATACGTTTAAATGTTAAATAAAAACCTATCAAACAAACAAATCAAAGGAGGGATGTTAGGGATTTCCAGGATACCTGTTAGGCCTATCCTGACGAAAAATTTCGTAAAAGATTTTCTATTTTAGAAGGAACTTGTATGGCAATATATCTTCCCTATGTTGGAAATTGACAATCCCTAAACACAACAAGGACTTCCAATGCTTCCTTTACAACAAATATTGACTACCATTCAGTTTTATGCCACGGAAGGCTTACAGGAAAGTTAAAGGTTATATTATTTATTATTACTAAACTTGTATAAAAACATGGTTTATAACTGGTATTTTTTTTAGAAGAAACAACTAATTTAAATTTGGGATTGAATACATTAATAAATTTTCATGTTTGTTTTTGTAAAGTGTTATTTAAGATTAATTTAGCATCGGTATATAAGTTTATTTTGTATTAGGACTTGTATTATTTACTGACAACATATTTCTTCCATTGTTTTTTATTATGTAATTGAAGCAATTAAGCTAATTGATTGTTTTTGTGACATACAGTAACTATTGGGATTTTGGTTGACATTTAATATTGATATTTTGTATTTATTAAAATCCAAAATAACCTCACTTCTCACAGTAGGGCCTACTTACATATTTAGTCCTATAATTTTGTAAAATAGGCTAGTAACTTTGTTCTCCCATTTTTAGGTTGTTGGTGGAGAAATGTAGGCATACAATGTTGACCAGTCAACGGTATCGCGTGTCAAGAAAATATCAATTTGGTTGGCCCAAAATATGCAACATGTGGTGTAGTTTCCCGCCACAGAAGCTGAACTGGGAGCTGTGCGAGTGCTGTTCTATTACAAGGCCAACTTCCCGGGAGTTTTATATTGAAGAGACTGCACCCACATCCCTGTCCAGAGCCCCAGGGGTCCGAATGGATAACTAGTCAGGTAACCCTTACCCCAAACCTGTGTTGACATGAATTAATATAAATATGCTTTCCTGAAAAAAGTTTCCAACATTTAATAATTATATCAGGAATGATGTTGAATAATACACTACAGAATTTAATTGAAGATAGCAACTCATATGTACTCTATACTCACAAAGAAAAGGCAAATCCAATGATGCCATAGGCCTAATTATATTTATTTGAAATTATTTTATTTTCACAAAATTAAGACACCTCAATAAAAGCTTGTAAACTTACAATACCAACACATTGTTTAATCCATGCTCCTTTGAAATATTATGTCATCTTATACAATGAAAGTTGAATAATTTATTTTATAAAAATTGATTGAGATTCTAATTTATTAGCGAATGGAACATCATAAAGATTAGATAGAGCCAGTCGAGTAAATACTTTAATAAAGGTTAGGTTAAGTTAGGTTGGAAAGTAACTTTAATAAGTTAATAAATTTATGAATTACTTAGCCTTAAAATATGTATTACTTTATTTTAATATGGTACTTCCAGTGGATGTTTTCCTGCGGCTGTTTTCGCTATACTAGGCCAATACTACATTTTCACTTAGTAGTTCAGTTGTAATGAAGGTTGTTGTGTGTTGAGTGAGCTAGTTGGATGTAAAAAAAGGGGGGGCTATCACTTAGGTTTGATTTGAATTTAGTATCATTGGATTCCCCGCATTCTTATGACAGTAAGATTTACAAAACCTGCAAATCAAATAAGGTTCAGCAATTTAAGAACATTAAAAAAAATCTCTGCGGTAGACGTGCATGAGCTTGCACACAGTAAGGGTGGGGGTTATGAATTATTAGAGAGGTCCTAGGAGTAAACTAGCTCTAGTTACTTAACCTGTTTCTGTTCACATGGTCTAAAGCATCACAATCTCAGTAAACTGGCTGCCAATGACTGGGAGATTAAAGTTCAATCCCGGTTAGGCCCAATGAGTGTTTTTTTTCCTAAATGGTTTTCCACTCTTACTCCATACAAATGCAGGTGCACTTCCTATAAATAAAACCTTCATCCCTAACACATAGGCATCTTTCCCAAACGGTTAGTAAGACAGTGTGCTAAATAACCTGTTGTTACCAGATATCCTTGAAATAGGCCTATAGTATAAATTTGCTCTCCAGACTAGTAATGACTAAAATAATAAACATATTTAGCCTACTATCTTGATTTTCATGTAGGTTTATAATCTGAATGTTGAATTTACCTGACTCAATTTTTGAGGGCATGGTATCATCTTGTCTATTTACCACAAAGTAATGTATCAAGTTTATTCTTGGGTAAAGGAGCCCCATTTTATGATTTTCCAAATCCCTAAACATAAATGCAAAGTTATTAATGAGGGGGGAAAAGTTCTAAAAAGGACGAGTCTATTGATGATTGTTACAAAAATAAACCTCTCATTTATTGCTTGGATGTGAACATATAATTTATATTCGTCAAACTTTTGTGCCAGGGATACGTTGATCTGCCTGTTAGAAATCCTCATGGAGAGTTCCGCCAAAGCTGTGCTTCACTGCATTGAAATACCATCTGAGAGTCTGGGCTTCACCACATGGACTTTCACCATCTGAGAGTCTAGACTTAACTGCCTAAACATCCATGGACTATTACAGTTGGAACCTTATTAAAATCATTGTGGTGGGCGAATCAAAACATCAGTAATGTGAATATATAGCTGGTTCCATGTTCCGTTAGAAACAGACTTCTTGTTTAAACACACGTACAAAATGTGGACATATTTAATCTCACACACTTCCTATCCATCATCTTGACCTTACAGACCTCTAATGAGTTGGAGAATGGTGGGAACTAGCAGGTTAACATTGCTCATTTTGATGCTAAATGTATGTTCCAATGAGGGAGAGGGAACTAATATTTTCGTTCTACACAGGAGAGTAGATTTTTAATCCCTTTATGCTAAGGTGGCTGTATTGTAACATAAATTCAACTATAAATTTTTACATTTTAAATTTACTTGTAAAAAATCCACACACACCAATATTTGTAGCAAGGTACACACACAATTAGTTGTACCATCTTTATCACCCATCGTATACACAATCCTGTCGGTTTAGCACTGTCATACTATCTGGTCAGGTTATATGCATACGTACTGATTACGCTGTGTCTGGGATGAGGAAGTGTGGATTAAAAAGTGTACCCACATTTGCAAGGAGAAAGGGAAAAACCATTTACGAATGACCACCCTTGGTAGGCTTGACTGGGATTCAAACTATGATCTCCCCATCTTCAGCAGTCTAGCTTTTTTTGTGAGTTTAACATTTTAGACCATGTGGCTACCAAAGTGAATTATTTATTTTAGTGTTTGTTTCTTGATATTGTGCAAGTATAAACCTTACAAAGACTGTAGTGGTAGGCCATGACACACTTCGTGCCAAGCGTGACGGAACATAATACAAGCTGCTCTGACACTGATCATTAGAGAGAACATAATATCATGTTTATATTATAAATAAGCGTATAACCCGAACGGGTAGTAAGACGCGGTGCAAATAATAATATATTATAAATATTGTTTGTTAAAAAACATGATTGTGCTCCTTGCCAGTGAGGCCTAATAAATAATTTTGAAACCAACAGTTTTAATTTTCATTACTGGTATTGGAGCTGTAAACCTGAATGTTTTCCTACCTCAGATTACAGGTACTGTAACCAAGCACATTGACAGTGGAGGGAGAGTGAAAAACCATTTAGGAAAATCCACCCCAGTTCACCCGACCAAGATTCTAACCTCAAATCTTCCCGTCATCGGTTGTCTAGCTCAACACAAAACTAGCGCGTTAGCCAACTACGCCACCGAGGTGGGTTTAGTCTTGATCATGTTAGATGATTTGCAACACATTTAGTGAATATGTTGTATGCAATATTGTTGAAGTTCAATTCAACATAATAGAAGCGTAAACAAACTAAAATTATTTGACCTTATACACTATTGAATTCTCACTTCCTTAATATTTACCAGGAAAATATTGGAAGATGATTCAAATAACATTTATTTAAAAAAGCTCATGGCTGCATCTCATTATGCATTTATTTGATTGATAAAAATCTTTATAATATATTATTTACTAATGCTAAGTGAAAGTGACTGATATTTCATAAAATATTTTTGATAATTAAACTTATCTATGAAAGAATTGGAAAGATTCTACCAAACAGAATTAAAATTTATTTAATATATAATTATAATATAACTCGTCCCTTTTTTATGTTTCTATCCACCTTTTCTTTACCTTCTTCCAAATATAATCTATTCAATATAATATTAAAAATAATTTTTAAGTGTTGTTTGTGGGCCTATATTATTAAAATTAATTACTGAATATATATATATATATATAAAAATTGTCAAAATTTAATTTGCGATGCTGAATTAAGATACCTGCAGTCCTTAGCAACAACATAAGTGGTTAACAGGAAATCAAGTACCCCAGAGACCCTCCAGAGCGGAAGTGAAAGGTTCCTAATCACTTTATAACATAAGAATGTAGATATATTTACATTTTATAGGTTGATGTAGGGTGATCGATCTCGACACAATGGATATTGGAAATTGTAATTTTACTACACATCACTTAAAACAATATTTGTATTAGGGTTATTTTCAACAAATGGGAAAATGTTTGGTAATTTTATAAATTCTAGAGCCGAAACATCTAGGCTCAATTCTTAAATCCTATAATTTCTTGTTTCTTAATTTGAGACATAATAGCAAGTTAAATGTAGAAAATATTAATAAACAGTAATTTACTATGTAAAATTATTATAAACTACCTCTCTATAGCAAGTATATATAAAGAGATAAAGTTTGGTTATCTATTAGAACATTTAAACATAGTAAACAAAAGTGTTTTCAAAAATTGAATATGGTGTTTTTGTTTATAGGCCTACTTTCTTGGTTAAAAAAATCAGGTTACGGTATTTATTATTCAAGAGAAATAGATTCATCACAAAAATGTCAAAAGTAATCGACAAAGATTCCTAACTTTAGGTCTAACTACGAAGCAACAACCTAATGTTCATCTATCAGAGCTCACTCTACATTCAACACTTTCTAGTTCATCAAAGAGAAAATTGATTCACTTGAATGCAGATATAAAGATAATAATAGTGTTAACAACAAATGTGGAATTATTATAATTATTTTGAATGTTTTGTCAACTATTTTACATATAATAGTCAAATTTAAAGATCAGGGGTCCCCAAGAGTGATGAGGGATGCAGGTGATGTGAAAAGGCTGACCGAGACATGAAGCGCTGGTGTAAGAAATGGCAGCAACAGACTGACACTGCTTGTAGTTGGGAAATCTGAAAAATAAAGGATAGTATGAACAAAACAAGCATAGTCTGTTTAAATGGGAAGGTTTTATTAAATTTTAGATGTTACTAAAACAGCTTTCATAAGTCATATGTCAAGTCATATGGTCTTCAGCTGCTACTTCCAATAATATCAAAGAATAACACTAAAAATGAATTAACATTCTTACCATTGTACACTGCACAGATAAATGTTTTTATGGCATGTTTTCTGCAAGTCCTTTTTACTAGAATACTAAATTAAGGTGTCAATGCACATAATCATCAAATTACTTTTAATTATAACCATTTAAATTACTTTTTCAAACAAGCTTTTTGAAAATGTAATTTAACATTCAAAGCATTGCAGGTCAACAGATGCAAGTTTGATTGATATTTCACATTAGAATTTGTAAACATATACCTACATCTTAAACCTAACACTCACTATAAGGATACACATGTTATGTACGGTAACTAAAACAAGTGTGCATTATGTGCTCTTAAAGACTCCATCCACTAATACTAGACACATCCATTCAGATTAAAGTCAACAAAGTCGTTTTTCAGGAGTTAGAATGTTTATAACAATCATGTAAATAATTTTGTAAATAAATGTTAATTTTCTGTTTATTATCATGAAACTTACACCTATTTTGTATGTATGTATCAATGTTTTGTTTATTAAAAAGTAAATAGTAGGCCTACCCTTCTTAATCCAAATTATATTTATAAATATAAATAAACTAATAAAATCTGTTTATGTGTGTATCTCTATGTAAATATGAACTTTATAGTTTCAATATCTCACATAGCCTACCTGGTGTATCGATATACTCCAAAATGGTAGTGACAGCAACGGTGTAACCAGTATACCTCAGAGCAGCAGTTATGTCCGAGTTAAAGTGGGGGGGAACCACCTTTACCTTGGGACATGATGGCTTGTGAGAATTGTAGGGCCCTCGTCCAGTGCTCATCAGTTCCACTGTCTCATCGACTAGTTGCCTCTTCCTTCTTGAATTGACAATGTCCCAGAGTTCTAAAATGATTCACAATATAATATAAACACGGTTCCAACTAGGTCAACTTGAGGTGTCTTTGTTATCAAACAAGAAAAGATTACTAATGGTCATTATAAATTATTATAAAGGCCTATCTATATTAATGAAAGTTCCCACTATACAGTATAGCATTTTATGAGATTTGTTGTCTTTATAAACTTCAAGGTAATACTGTATGTTTCTGTGTTGTAATAGTTTTCTATTTATGAGAATGGCTTTGTTAGTTTAGTTAAGATTGTTTGGTAGTGATATAGGTTACTATGTTATCTTTGCGACTAGGCCTGGACCTAGTACAAAAATATTATATTGAAGGTTAACTAGCCAAGATAGTACTGGTATAAAGTGCTAAATCAGGCCTACTAAGACCTACCAGTACACAACATACATGAAGTTAGGAGTAAAGAGTAGGTCAGTTCATTAATATATAAATTCCACTCGTTCCTAGAATTTCAAAGCAACTTTTGTTTTGACTTATGCAATGCAATAATAAACGCTAGGCCTACAGAGAAAGGGAATAAAACTTATAAAAGCTAGGGGCTACGCAGGTTAATAGCATAGGCCTACAAATAATTTTTGGTTAAATTGACGTTTTTGTTTACCATCAATAAGAAGTATGTTTAAAGATTTGTCTTTACTTGTGTTTATTTCTATATACGATCCAATTACTCAAATAATACACGTCATTTTATATAAAGTATTAAAGTGAAAATAATGTAAGATAAAAATAAACTCATCTTTTGGAGATTACCGGAAGATTTAAAAATCAGTCATTTTCTCCCACGCTTTCTTATTAGCTGCGATGGTCCTAACATTTCATTTTATAGTTGGAAACCACCCAATTATTCTAATAAATACTATTTCTCTTTCTCACTTCACCACACGCTATTAATTAATTACAATATTTATATCAACGCGCGGACATATTTAAGCAGATTATCAAACTTTACAAGCACAATCAACACTTTAGAAGTCAGTGGTTGAAGATAATATTTATTTCCCCTCGGGATGTGGTACTTCTGTGTAAGATTTCTTCATGTGACCTTGAGTGACTCAAGCCAGACATTCTAGCACGACGCAGCTGCCTTCCTCCGTAGTAGTTGACTTCGCCTTTTCTCCTACTCCAACGTTCCTGAGGGTCATGGGAAGGTCTCTAAAAATATTTCATCTTCATGTTTACATTTATCTGAGGTATTTAACTTACACATTCAGAACTGAATGCTTATATCAGCACACGACTTATAAACTAACTTAGATCTAGAACAGACATGACATCCAGCCCCCAGAAGTTAATGCATCAATATGAAAGGGGGAAACCCACATTCATCCGATAGTAAATTTTTCGGCCAATTATCAGGAATTGAACCTGGGATCCTTTTGTTATGACTTCACTAGAGTGTTTATGGGATTGAGAAAGTTATTTATTAGTAATTTAAAGATTTATACATGATTTTAACAGATATAATTTGACATTATTTGCCATTGTCGAGAGAACAGGAAACTGAAAAGAGAAAAAATATTAACAAAAAAAATCTCACAGCCTTCTGGCTGACTATATAACTCTCTCCCACGCGTAATTAAACTTATCATTGGTTGCTGGCGCTGGCATATAGAATACATGGTACCATTAAGTTTGATTCACACTGGTAGGACTGTGCTCAGGTCGTGCTGGGACTGTGTCGTGTCGCTACCATTCACACTGATAGGACTGTTGGGACTGTGTCGTGTCGTGTCGCTACCATTCACACTGATAGGACTGTGTCGTGTCATGTCGCTAGCATTCACACTGATAGGACTGTGTGCAGACTGCGCTGTTAGCGCTACTGTTTTGCTCATCGACAATTGTAGACATAGATCAGAGGAAAATGTGATTGTTGCATTTGGGCATTATCTTATTTCACTTGATAAAAATAGGAGAAAACGAAGAAAATACTGGGCTTATAATTCGTCTAGAGCAAGAGAAGAAGGATAATTCCACAATATATTTGGGCGACTCGGAGATGACCATCAAAATTTTCACAAATATTTTAGAATGAGTGTCCTGAAGTTTGAAAACTTACAGAAACCTCTTACATTCAGTTATTCAGCTATTTCCTTTCAAATATTTTCTTTAGTGAGATTATTATAATTTTTATGCTGCAAATTATACAAGCATTCATACTCTTGAACAAACATTATTAAGTTTTCTTCATCCATAGTTTTGGCTAATAGCACACAGTCGTGTTAACAATGTTGGAATGTTCCGTACTCACTGTCAGATTGTAAATAAGAAGCTTTGTGAAGGTTCGCCGCTTGCGGAAGAAGCCGAAATAGGTAAAACAACACTAAGGCGACATCATCTATATTCACACTGATGGGACTGTGTTCGTACCGTGCTGGACTGTGACCTTGGGAAATCACTTTTGAAACGATCCAAGACGACACAGTCACAGCACGGCCTGAGCACAGTCCTATGAGTGTGAATCAAAAACGGTCTTACAAGGTAACTCATATGGGAATGACCTGTTCAAGATTGTTGGCAGCACGACACAGTCCCAGCACAGTCTGCGCACAGTCCTATCAGTGTGAATAAACCTTTAATAGTCTTTGATTTCAATCAAGTACAGTGTGCGAGAAAGGAACACAATCAAAGTTTCTGACTAACGCGAAACATAGACCAAGTCCAGGCATTGGGGTTTAACGACCTAACGTCAAGAGCGAGTTGTTACTGGGGCGGCCATGGGCAATTTGTTTGACGAGGCTGCTCGAGGAGACGCAGAGGCAGGCCTCACAGGGGTGTTAGCTGGAGCCATCGCACTGGGAGCCCAACGAAGGGCCTCTGGAGTGGGCTCAGTGGAGGGTTACGGAGCTTAAAATGCTGGTGGGGGGCAGTCAGCAACTGGAGCTGGCTGAAATAGGGGGCCCCGTGTAGGCCCATCAGATGGAGGGCCAGGCGTAGGTGCTGGCATGGCCTGCTAGTCCATCTCCCATGACAACTCAAATGGAACAGCCCGGAGGTGTAGTTGAGATGCTGAAATTTGTTTAGAGCGTCCACCAACAATAACTAGATATGAGATAGTTGAGACTCTATTCTGGATTTCACCTGGAGCCACCTTGAGTTTTTGATTAGTGATGGAGTGCACCCACACTAGGTCACCTGGAGAGAAATGTGTGACCTTGAAAGATTGTGCAGCAGTGAATTTTGCCTGAGCCTCCTTCACTCTTTGCTTGAGAACCAAGGAAAGGTGGAGAAGTGACAACTTTATGCGGGGCTTTCGGCCCAAAAATACTTTAGCTGGTATCACCTTGGCTACGGTGAGGCGTGTTGCGATATGCTAAAAGAAAAGCGTCTACTTTATGGTGAAGGGTTCTGGATTGCGTAGAAACATCAAACAACTGTTTCATTATAGAGTTAGGTGACCTGGTGGTCTAGGGGTAAGGTGTCAGACTTCTGTGCTGGTGGCCGGGTTTCAATCCTCGGTCCCGGCACAAATTTATCTGATTACCAAACCCTTCCTTCACCTCTGACAAGACATCTTGTGAATGTNTTACCAAACCCTTCCTTCACCTCTGACAAGACATCTTGTGAATGTGAGGAATGCCAGGTCTCCACCGTGGTTCGGATTCCACATTAAACTGTAGGTCCTCCATTTCATCTCACAATCACCCTACCATTACACATTAGCGTAAGGGCGTATAACCTGAACGAGTAGTAAGACGCGGTGCTAATAATAATATTAATAATGTTTCATTAGAGCTGTTCTTGTTGTCTTAACGACAAATCTCTGGCGAACCGTTGGACTGGGGATGTTAAACTGGAGAAGGAGAATGTACAATTCCGTTGTTATACCGAAAACTAGCGAAGGCAGCCGATGAAAACGGAGGATATTTGTCAGAAACGACTCCTCAGGCAGACCCCAGATTGCAAACGTATCGCACAGAACCTCACAAGTGTGCTCTGCCGAGGTGCCTTCGTGCATGATGCGGTCCTATCTAGATGTAAACCTCGGACAACCAAAATGTTACCAAAAAATCTAACCCTTGGCTTTAAGAAATTACACTTTTCTAGTTTGGTAATGACATTATATTGCACAAACCTTTGTAGAATAACTTCAACTTTACTTAGGCACTCCTCATCTATGTTACCTGACGCTAAAATGTCGTCCAAATAAATAAAACACTCAATATCTGCCACTACCTGACTAATGAAGCTTTGAAAGATGTATGGAACCGAAGCCAAGCCATATGGAAGGTGTAGACACTTTGTCGTCAACCCCGATTTGACTATGGGAGGTCGTAGTGCTCACGTACTCTCTGGATCTGGATGTGGTGTCTAGAAGAGCTCGGTTAGTAGGGGA